>JAADKT020022127.1:0-11216 GCA_011763395.2 Chrysaora chesapeakei
ATCTGCTTTCTCTTAATATACCAAGTTTTTCTGTTAAATTATTTGTCATTTGTTATATATGACTTTGGTTTCTAATGTCTTAAAAGTTTTAATTGCTTTTGTAGATGCAAAAAAATTTGGCAAATGAAGATTTTCATGTTTCCTGGCAAGATTTGGAAAGAGAAGATCTGGTTTCTCTGCTTCCTGGGAACATCTATACCAAAAAGGTATGCTTGAAGATTGAGTTTCCATATAATCCTTGAAGAAAAGGTTCTATTTGATGAAGTCTTTACAAAGTGATTTTTCTTTTCCACTCGTGGGGTGCACCTTTAATTAAAGCAATGCATGCATTTTTTTTCAGATTACGATGACCCTTCTGCAAAGCCTAGCAAGCTGCATCAATAGAAAACAAGTCAGTTTTACATAAACAAATTACATTACCTTACTATAATTGTACTAATGTTATGCAAATATTTTTGACAAGTTTTGTTTCATTCAATTAAAGTCAGGTAATTTATCTTTCACAAGGGTTCTGGCACAGTTAAGATATTGTGCACCTTGAATGCAGACAGAATTGAACGCGTTTCTTCATTCAAGAGTAATAGAGTATTATAGTAAACAACAGGTATGTGGGCATATGGCTGTTTTTGCTCCAGGATTCTGTTTTTACTTTGTTGTATACCCTGTGATAATAGCTCTTAAGTTGAATAATATTATCTTTTGCAGATGAATATTAAGCATTGAGTTATTCCTATTGGAAAAGTTGTGTTGCGCAAAGAAAATGGAATTGACCTGTATTGGACAGTTGTGGTAGGAATTTCTCATAAATATCCCATGCTGCATAATTTTCAATGATAACTGCATTATAATAATGTGTTAATATAATATATATGACAGTTGTTCTATTTCATACTTTGTAGATATGCTCAATTGGCAAAGATGTAAACGCTGTAGCCTACATAGATTCCAAAGTAAAAGCATGTGATCAGATCACTGTTGAAATAAGGTGTCTTTACCTTTACCTTTGAACGGAGAATTAGTTAAGCTTGTTTCCCAAAAAACCACAAATAATCATCCCTTGCTTGCTTAAACAGCATTTCTAGAGTTTATTTAATTTATATTAATCAACCCAATGGTATTGATGACTGCACCCTACCAAGAACGTGCATAGAAATGCACAAATGCAAATATAGGCAAAATTTTATTTTTGAATTCAAGAAAGGACATTATCGAAAATGATGCCATACTGATGATGGAACTTATGACAAAATCCCATAAGTTCAAATTGTCACTGATATGGTAAAAATAAGCTATTTTTGTGTGCTGTATTTTGAATTTTGAACACTTTCGAACTAAATTTCAAACCATTGTTGTATACCTGTCTCCCTCCCTCCTCCACCTGTAACAATATAGTTAATATGACTTATCTTTTCATCTACAGGGATCTTTTGAAAGCATTGATAAATGAAGACCACAAAAGGTGGCAAATGTTGAGACTCATAAAGGATAAAAGGTAAATTGTTAAATATATTTTCAATGGCAATGTAGTTTATTCTTCAAATGGACAAAATTGAACTCAATTAAACTTTTTTTTAACATTACCTTTAGACAACCTTTGCCAACTCAGAAGTCCGTGCAAATTCTGGGACCTGTGTCCAAGGGCGGATCCAGAGGGGTGCAAAGGGTGCAGATGCACCAGTCAGATTTGGCTGGCAAAAATGTGTATTTTAAAATATATATATTTTTAGGATATATTTAGATTTGGGCACTGGGAATCAGTGTTCTTCGTGGAACCTTGATTGTCGTCATTATTAAATTGCGGAACAGAATTTTGAGTTCTCTTCCAATGAAATTGTTGGGTTGTAATTGATCCTGAATTGCACCATTGGTCCGTAATTTACGGTTCTCAATTGCCCAGAAAGCCAATCAGAAGTCTCAAAAGTGCTCCACTTACGCTAGATTTGCACCACTCAGGAAGGATAAACCAATCAGAAGTCGTAACTTATGGTGCAGATTGGACTTTCAGGGGGTAATTAGATTGGACTTTCAGGGTGTAAGAGCAGCATCAGAATCAAGAAATAATAGAGAAACTGCCAATCAGTCAACTGAACTGAATTGTTGTATGATTTCAAAATGGCGAACATGAACCTGCAGTTTTGGGCTTTTGCAGTTGAGATATAATTCAAAGTGAATCAGTGACAACGGATCAAAAAATCTTGAAGCTTAAAGAAATGAAGGATGTATTTTTAAAAGAAGTAGATGTCAGATGAAGGAGTCAGGAAGAGTCGATAAATGTAAATAGAGTAAAAAAATGTAAACACAGTAGGTAAGTGGCCTAAATCAGTGTGAATTTTCGGAGCTGCAACTGCCAAGAGAGCAAAGACTTGGCAGAGGTGCAGAAGAATTCTATGCAGTCAGGTGAGTTGGAAGTAAACAGAGGTCTCTTGTTTTTATATTTTCGTAATTTATATTTGGTTGTTTGATTTTAAAAACTTGAAATTTTTCCAACCAGACGCGCCCTGCGTACGACATCCAAAATTGCACACCTTTTGATATTTCACTGCCTTAATAATTTTAAGATAACGTGTAAAAACATAAGACCATAAAAACTTTAGTTTGTAGTTTTGATTTAATGTATGTTCAAGTTACTGCAATTAGTTACTGTTATATTTTTAGTTTTTATTACAAAGCTATGTTTTGAATGGCCAGAATTTATGGTGTTTTTTCTTTTATAATAACCTTAATTTTGGTGTCATTCCCATAATCACTGTGTTTGAAAGCATTATTCCTATTATTTGCCATGGGCGAAGAATTTTAGACCCTCAATTCATGCACCACCCAAATTTTTGGCTGGATCCGTCTTCCTGGTATGAACTATATGGCAAATTTTATTTATGAAATATAGTATTTCGACTATTTGCATTTTTTCTGTCAGTATTTTGTGTTAATTCATTCTTTATTTTTGTGATAGTCATGACAGAATTATTTTGTTATAACAATATTTCTGTTTTCTAGAATCTGTTGAGAATAGCTTATACAAGGAATCTTCCAACTGAAGTATATAATTAGCAATTACTAGTTTTTTTTATATATTTTATTTTAAGGATGGACTGTATAATTTTTTTATGCATTCAATATATCTATACTAGCTAGACTATACCATATAATAGTTTCTGAAAATTGGTTGTATTTTCCCCAAAATGTTGCTTTTGAAATATAGCAAGAATATCTTATTTCTCTTTTAGATTGATTTTGCAGATGTGAGGCTCTGGCAGTTGAATGTTATACTGCAAGGAAATCAATCATTTGCCTTTGAGGATTCCTGTTGTTCTAACGATGGAACTGAATATCAGGATGTATGAACTATAAAAAAAATATATAGACGAGTAATTGTATGTCATTTTTACATAAGAGTGGTTTTAAACATTGTACCTTTTGTGATGGAATTAAATAATGAAGTGCAAGGTATCAATTTTCTTTCTTACTCATTAGTTGGTGTGATTTTCTGCTGTATTTTCTGACTAGTGTCATTTTGCGCTATGGTATTTCAAGCTGAATTTTAAGCAATAGTTCATTTAACATCTCATTTTGCGCTATGGTATTTCATGCTTGATTTCAAATGATATGTTATTTTCCTATTTATTTCACACTGTTTGGTATTCCACGGGCATTCCTCCCCTTGGGTGATTGCTGTTGGCATTTCATGATTGGTATTTCACGTTGACTTATTCCTTGTGGTATTTCACGCAGAATTGCTCACTGTGTCATTTTACATGAAATCTTCATCACAGTGAAATCCCACGTTGGTAACATCACATGCCTCATTTTCACAATAGTCGTATTTCATAAGGTACGTAGTCATATTCACGTGGTATATCACGCGTCCTTTCCTGGGTTATTTCACGACATTTTTACCTGTGAAATCTTTGTGGCCTACTGAAATATTGGGGGCCACTTTAACAGTGTACATGGTGCAAATTTGCCTCAAATCGTACCTGCATTGACAAAAAATGTTCATGAAAAGGATTTGTTTGAGCAAAAAAGTATTTTCACTGCCAGTCACCATTTTTATTTCTCGTTCTTTCCGCTCCCGCTATTTCAAACTCTATCAAAATAGAGTTTGATTACAATAATACAGGTAACTAGAGACCCCTAAACTGCATTCTTACCCATGCGGGCATTGCAGGGACTCAAGGTAGACAGGGCAGGTAATAAATAAGTTTAGTTTGTAGTATGGTTACCTGCTCAATTTTACAGGGTGAAGAAACCTTGCCTTGGACAATCACCATCGCATAAAAAACAGCAATCCCGAAGCAACCTTGCCTTCGACTTCTCCCAATTCCAATAAAATCAAGGGAAAAATGATTTTGATTAAGATCAATCATCTGCTATGATCAAAGATGATTCCACAATGACATGATAATTTATTCTCTAAATTTATGCATGCAGGACGCAAATTCCACAAGGACACAATTTCTACCATACAAGCGTACTTGATCTTAAATTTGATCTTAAATTTTATGTCTGATTGAGAAATCATCTGTCGCGTCTGCCTCCTTTGTTCTTTTGCCCATTTTATGACTACTGAGTTCTGATTGGCCTATTTTGCATCTTCTGCTACATTTTTTGGCTGTTTTTTTGCAGCCATATGCTTATTTTTTTCTGACATGGTGGCGCTGAAGTTTGCTTTTCAGGGGTAATTGAAACGATCTCCCTTTAGTGGAAGTTTTTATATCGTTTATTTCACTGTTCATTATCTTCCCCCTTAGAGTTGTCAATATTTTTTACAAGTTTCATCAAATTAGTGTGGTCGCGCTTTTGAAGACAAAAGAATGTTTCCACTATCGCATTTGTGGTGTTGTTGTTACAGATTGTGTGCTTGTTTATTCTGGGTAATTTGCATTCATGTTTATTGTTATGGCAGTGTAAGTCTCCTTGATACAAGTTACTCCAAAGGGTGATATATGGCAATTTTTCTTCAAGCCAAGTACAGAAATATGCAGTGTCATCAAGTTTCACGGTATTAAGACACAAAATCCAATAGTCAAAGGAATTAGATTTGCTTGGGTCAGTACCATTGTTGCTTACATCAGACATGCCATCTATGCTATAGCGATCGCTCTCTTTGTGGTAAACTTCATCAGAGGTGGTGGAGGGGTCATCTGTTTTTACATCAACAAAGTCATCAACCTGTTCCTGGAAAGTTTTGATGCTCTTTTGTAAGAACGCAAGAGCTTCTCTCATTTGTTTTGTTGCAAATTTAGATTTTAAAACCATGACTGTCCTTCTGACTATCTTTTAGGCATCTCTTCTACTAGTCTATAAGTCATACTAGTCTAGAAGACACATTGCAAAATGAATTTGGCTTTTCTCATCTTAGTCTCTGTTGTAAAGATGTTTCGTGTTCATTTGACACATTTTTATCAGGTGAAAGGAGCAAATTTCCAGAAATGGTTTGTTTAAATGTTCAGAAAAGGCAGTCCCAGAAATAACCCTAGATGTTCTGCTCAGATATTTGGAAATACTTTCCCCACAAAATTCATCGAAGCATGCTAAAATAAGTGCCATACTGATATCAAGCAGTATCAACTTGCGATTCGTAAGACCTTTTTAGCCATACTTGGCTGCTATAAGTCATGACATTCCTTTTACGTGAATCATAGTAAAAAACTGTGAATGGAGAAGCGATCATGGTTGCTTGAGATGTATTCTGCTTTTGGCATTGGAGGGCCGTAGTTATAAGGATGCCTAATGAGTGCAGCATAATAGAGTAATCTCTTATAGTTCTTCATTTGCCTTACAAAAGAGCCTGTGGCATCTATGTACAAGATATCGTTCTTTACGTGTTTATGGTAAAGCATTGTCATCGGCTAGTTGATTAAAGGTATACATAGTTCATTTTTTGTCAATGTCGGCCTCTGAATGTAACAAATATCATTCCTAATGGGTCTGAGTTTCATTGCATCTTGTTCGTCTTTCTCCCTTAACTCGTTCTGTAAAGACAACACGTCCCTGTAAAAACTATCCACAGAGTCAGCATTTTTTCTTGTTTTTGCTGCCATCTGCTGATATAAAACATGACTTTTACCCACCCGGGTCTTCCCTCAACAGACCTTCTCTGTATTTTTCAGAAGGATGCACAGATCTGTTGGCGGTAAAGAAATCTTTCAGATTCTTGCGATTACTACCTCGAATATTTCTGGCTTCCAAAGACCCTTTCTCCTAAAAGATTCTTTCCAAAAAATGTAAATGAATGTGTGTTGAATTAGGATGTTGTATCGAAAATTCAACATTATGAGGACAGCCCCATACTTTGCATTTGGCTTTCCCTTTGAAATAGGCGCAGTTCATTTTTCTTGATTCTGGTACACTGGTATGGTGGTATCAAAAAGTCAACGTGCAAAACTTGCTGTAATTTGATAAAAAACGGCAAAGAATGTTTGCAGCATCCTGTGAGAGGTCGTTGTTTTATACAGCTGGAGAGGTTCCTCCCTCTGAATCACCTTTACCAAAACTATTTCATTTTTCAATCTACCATGGAAATATACCAGTCATTCGCATGAACGTGCATGGCTTCGCCAAGAATCCTCCCAAGAAAGGCTGATTCTGTGTTCAATTGAAGGTAGTCACTCTTCCAGAATGGTTCCTACTTGCTATCATTTTTTTGTGGCTAAAATGTTGAATGAACGTTATGCACCATTGGGCGTTAAAGTAGTGTCTGTGGAACAAATTTAAGATGTTATAACAGATTATAACGAATTTTCTTTAAAAGATGTAGATGGTGCTGATTATATGCTCCAGGCTGCATTTGAAAAAATGGTTTTGAAAAACTATTCTCTACATGATAATAAACAGCTGTTTACATATATTCCTTATGATAATGTTACTCAATGGGATTTCAATGAAAGTTGGTTGAACTGGGAATAGAAAATGATACTAGAAACAGTTTCTAATGTTCTTCAAATGCATAGAAACAATATTCCACCTTATGTTCAAAATAGTGCTGTAGGAAGAAAATTATTTTCATTTTTGGGATTTGAAGTATTGGAAAACTCATTAGATGAATTGAAAGCTATCATATGGGATAGATATAAAGTATTATCATTTTTGCCAAATCATGCAAGTACGGATGATGACTTTAGTTATATGTCTCAAGGTTTTTCTCTGACAACATCAAAAAGCAAATTAGTGAATGCAGTATCTGGATTAGTGAATACTTTGTCGGGAGATGATTATTTCATGTATAGTAATAATGTAGAAGATTCATATTTTGGTGGTGTAAATGCTCCAATAACATGCGTTATTCCTTCCTTTAGTACCACCTTGTCAGATGGAAATGATATTCTTTCATGTGAACCTGAAACATTAATGTTTTGTGATTTGAAAAATCAATCGCTAAATACGAATTCTTGTCAACGCTTATGTCGATTTTAAGTTTAGACTTAACAAACAACATAGAATATATTTGAAAAGTAAAAGAAGTAATTTTTTAAAAAATGATACAATAAAAACATATAAGTCTGCTTGAAAAACTGTTGTAGATATTTTTTGAACACATAAGTCGCGAATCATGGATTCTTTGGCGAGAATGAAGTGTATGGAATGTTTATTCAAGTTGAATGGTCTGAAAGAACTCGACACTCTTCATAGTTATGTTGAAAAAGCACCAGTGAAACTTGCTGACTTGGATATTTACTTCACACATAAAGCTACAAGTGGAGATGAATATTCCTATCAATATGTAGAGCTTCATTTTGCACATGTGCTACAAAGTAAACTTAGAATAAAATATGTATCGCCTGATGACAATCAACAACAAATTGTTGAATATCTACAAAATGCCCCTGTTGGCGATCTGCTTCATGTAGTTGATATTATCTTGAAGCCCAAAACGATCAACAAATCACTGTTGCTCGAATGTCAACGCTATGGTGGATGGTACAAAATAGATTGGGATGGAAATAAAGAAGAAGAAAAAGTAGAAAAGATCACAAAGCGCAAACGAAAGCCAGCATCACCTACCAATAAACTCACTACAATGCAGAAAAAAAGAAGAGAAATGAAAATAAAAACAAAAGTCTTTCAATTCCTCTTCAGATGACAAGCGAATTGATGATAGATGAGCAGACATTCACAAGTAGCTTTTCTCCTGATCAACTTTTTTTCCCGTCAGCATCTTCCAACTTTTTGACTTCTGACATGATTGGCAGCAAAGCTGATGAAAATTATAATAAAGACTAGAGCAATGTCAACAACAACAACAACAACAACATTAAAATAAGCCAAATAACTTTGCGCTAAGCAGTTCGATGTCATTCTCATCTATACGCAGCCATGTTTAAAGTACAAATTAAACAAGAGAAAAAAGAAGAAGAAAGTGCAAATCACAAAAGTCAATTTACAAGTATTACAAATATAGAAACTTTTAAAAGGCGCAAAAAGTTCATGAAAGAACAGAGAAAAAAAATTTTCGATGCTAACAGCGTATTGAAGAAAACATTGCAGCGGATAAAAAAGAAACTAATTATCAATGGAGCTACTCTGAGAAATATAAACTATGCAATACTTCATAACAAAAAAACTATAAATTCTGTAATTACTATGGAACACTTCTAGTGCTCTTGAGACATTTCGTATTGTACATTAATCAGATTGGTACATCGGTTGATAATTTACAATTAGATAGACTTTTTCATAACATACTAATTCATGATAATAACTCTTTAGCAACTAAAGAGATTAACAAATAATATAAAAAAGCTGTAAAGAGTTTATTACGTAATCCTTGTACAAATGTTTGATTGATTTATTTATTAATAGTTCTATTGTTTTATTTTGATTGATTGATTTGTGTCATTAAAAATGTCTTATTTTCTATAAAACTCTTAAACATTTCTTTAAATCTTCATTCCTTTTTAACACTCTTGCATAATGAAAACATGGCAGGACAGTTGAAGCATAAGCAGCCAACTAGCAGCAAAAATTTCACATGTATGTATTGCAAAGGAATTATTTGGGACAAAAAAGTCTTTAACAACTCACCTATATGATAAACATGGAGAAATTTACAAGTGCATGCTTTGTGGAGAAGGATATCGTTTGCAATTAAAACTTAAAGTTCATGTATCTAAATGCAAAAAGAAAAAACAAATTACATATCCCTGTCCACATTGCGCAAGAGTATTTGAAGGAGACAAATGCAGACAAAGTCACATAAATTCATTGCATAATAAAGAGCAATTACGTCTACAAAAAGCAGCGTTTAATTCAAATGATGGCGACAAGAAAAGAGAATGCAAAAGAAACAAGCTCGAGAAATGCAATATATGCAATGAAAAATTTTAAAGTAAACGAAAATTAAAAAATCATAATTTCATGGTACATGACAAATGGGATTGTATGAGATGTGGAAAAGTATTTCCCTCGTACCGAAGTTTAAATAAACATTTGCAAGAACATAACTCTGATCAACATCCTTACCGATGCGACTTTTGTAATGCACCATTCAAATACTCAGCTAATTTGCAAAGACATAGAATTGCAGTACATGGAGGACTGAATATTTACAAATATCCTCATTCTTCTATCGGGCATATTCGTTCATTCTGGAATGAATGTCGTTATCTTCATCACCCATGGGATAGAGATTTAACAGTAAACGAAAATAAATTCACTGGAGTAGAAAAACGAGAATTAATTCGTCACTATAAACAATATGCTGAACATATGGCAAGCCATTCCTATTCACACTCGTTTGACTGGCTGTACAAATTTAATTTTCAGTTATTAAAAAACGAGCTCTTGCACAATCAAATTCAAGAACATTTGTGGAATATATTCAACGAGTTCGAAGATATGCTACCTATTAGAATCGGAGTTTCATTCGGCTTTATCCTTCAAAATAAAGAAACTAGAGCCTTACGCTATTTTTATGTTCCAGACTACTCTTTAAACCGCTCGGAAATAGTGCACTTGGATAGAGGAGTAATATCCATTTCACCAAGTTTGAAATACGTAATAGACAAGAAATGCTAGGTAACATAAACTCAATATGTCAAACTCCCTTGATTGATATTTTAAAAAAGAATTATCAAGACAGCTCGTGGAGTTTAATCAGAGCTACAAACATGTGTGTTTCAGTGATAAAAGTTGCAAAAAATGGGCCAATCGTGAAAATTAAAGCGAATGGGGAATGTATGGATACTTTATCCATGTGTTTAATACGGAATTCAAATATAGATATTAATGGATTTGCACAGAACAAAAGAAATAAAAGAACAATGTTGGATAATGCTTGTTTCTTTTGAGCTATAAGAAAAATAAAACTTGAACATCAAAATCAAACTAATCTAAACGATGTACCGTCCCTAGAAGAAATGATACAAAACTAATATGAAAGAATTTGATAAATATAAATATACAAATATAAAATAAAGATAAATGTTTACCAAGGTAAATTTCAAACAAACGAACAGAATGAAGATATTCGTTTAATTGGCTTGAAAGATATATATCTTTCTTGTTTGAACTATAAAACTGATTTAAAATTAAATATATTGCTTTACAATGATCATTTCTGCATTATTACCAATATGGCTAAGATTGGGATTGAAAATTTCATATGCTCTAGATGCTTAAATTGCTATAGTATATTTGCACATTTGCAGCATCATATAAAAAAAATGTGAACTAAAGCCAATGGTTATAATATATCCAAAAGGCAAAATACCACGTCATATTGGTACTGCTAAAATGCTTTAAACATTTAAAATATATACAAAAAGAGAAATTGGGAAAAATAATGAATCTTTATACAATGACGCATTTGTTGTCATTGATTTTGAATCAATAAACTCCAAAACAAAAGTTCCAAACTCCAATCTATTCTATGGAAAGGAATTTTTGTTCAGTGGAAAAAGTGTTGTCAAAGATGAAAATCGTAATAAACACTTTTTTGATGAAGATAGTATAACTTGTTATCAATGCTATGACGATGGAGGTAATGTTGTATTAAAAAGAGATTTTATAACAGAACAAGTATTAAAAGGACAAGAAGATTACTTCAGAATTCAAGAACCAGTTTCGTTTGCTTTATGCAAAAGTTTCGATGAAGAAAAAAAAGAAGAAAATGATATTAGTGAGGACAGCAATCCTAATCTTGCAATATTTGAACTAGATAGAGATCCCAATAAATTAATCGCTAAACTGACAGAGCATTTAATAGAATTACAAGTTCA
>JAADKT020022238.1:0-28061 GCA_011763395.2 Chrysaora chesapeakei
CCATTATGACCATCAAACTGTTCAACAATACCAGCCTTACTATAAAGAAAGAAATTATTAACATTAAAAAGATAACATAAATGAATAACAAAAACATCACTAAAGAGCTGAATAGCTACGTCGCTCCGGAGAAAAGATTAGGGTGCCGGCCCCGTCCCTCAACGAAAGGATTAACAAGCCCACTTATCAAGGAAACATTGTTCTCACTGAAACCGTCCTATTTGTCTCATTATAAAATTGTTCCACTTGTAACAAACACCCTTTTTAAACAAAGAAAAGCTCACATAATAATATTAATTGTGGACCTCACCATTAATGGACATAATATAGGTCTGAACCACCGGGCAACTACCCAGTCTGCCAACCCCCCCCCCTCTTCAGGGTTCTCCAGGAAATCGAGAAAAAAGAAGAAAAGCTCTAAAACTTGATTACTACCTTCCATGACGATGTCCAGTATACACAGCACCATCTTCGCTGCCGACTACAAAATTGTTTACATCTCCTGATAAGAATGACATACTTGTCACTGGAACAGGCTTTGATTGCTTGTGTTGTAAGTCCATTGTCTCCTATATTCAAACAAAAATATCATTATGAACCTAAGTTGTTAATAGTCTTTGAGTAGGGCACAACTTCAAAGTTCCGAGCTCTAGCGGGAACATTTTTAGACATATGGACGTCTGACACCCGAGTGCCTTATCAAAGAGGCCCTCAGAATAAACCGACAGATTTGGAAAATCTTACTCATAAAGGGGTCTAAACTTGGGGTTGTAATTTGTTTTTAGTTAAAACTTAGTTTCTCTTACCTGTGGCTGTGCCAGCATATCTAAACTCCAAGAACACATTCGACCATCAGTGGATACCGTGATAAGATTATGAGCATTTTGTGTTCCAACGACATTTATACAATACACTGGATGCTACAAATACAAGAAAGAAAATTACAATAAGTAACAAAGCCAACAGTCCTAAACGAAATTGTTCATGCCACTTGTTTCTCTAAACTTATTACCGGAGCCAGTTATCGGTATTGAATTGAATCGCTTGGCACTCAAACAAACTGAAAAAACAACAATGTCACCAATTCAATTCAATGTGCGCGAAAGTTAAGGACTTCGGGAATGTTTATTGTTTTTCCTCATTTCTTTTCGAACGGCTCCATTGCAGTCGACTAAGGGTGGGGGGGGGGGGTGGGGAACAGGGAGTATTCTGCGGTGGGACCAATATTATTGTCTGCTGTATGGAGATTATTTTTACAAAGAAATAAGGGCATGCCTCGATGTATCAAAGAATTAATAATTGACTTTCCACTGTGGTCTGTCATCCTGTCATAATCCTCTTTGAGAAGGCAAGGCAGTATTTGGCAGGGATATAGATAATCTACTCGACGATTTCATTGAGCTCTTTAGCTCAGTGGAATCGTCGTTGGCTCTCTGATCATGCAGTCATGGGGTCAAATCCCATCAGTCGTGGTATGCCATATGTGGAGAAATATATCGTAGTGTTTGCCATGTGATATTTTCTTATGATATTTTCTTATAGCAAGCTTACCGTATGAGCAGTTGATGACAAAGGGGTTTTCTGAACAGGCGTTCTCTTTCGATTTCTGTTATCCCAAAGAACAATTTGACCAGAATATGTTCCACCAACAATAAGATTCGGATGGAATTTCGCAAAACAAACTGACATGACTGCTGACTAAAGAATAAAGATAAAACAAGTTATACTTTAATTTTACACATTTTTCTTAAAGATTCTATAACTAGGTAAGAAAGTAGTTTGCCTGCATTTTGAGAAAACCCCAAGTTGTCACTTCTATTTCAGATTCGAAGAACACTTATCCTAGTTCCTGCTCATGCACATGAAAGCTTTGCAAAGGGACATCGATTGACACTTAGAACTACTTTTGTATCAATATGGCTACAAACACACAAAACGCTGGAGTGTTTGCTAGAATTCAACTGCCATTCAGCTGAGCCATCCCCAGCCCTCCGTATCAACGTCTGCTTCAATTACATTACAAAAGGACTCCAACAAAAAAGCAATAAAAAATTGCCAACAACAACATTGTACTCAGAGGAAAAGGATGTCCTCATATACCTTACCATTACAGAAAAGCTATGCTAGTATCAGACTATGGTTTGTACTAACGAGTCTTGTACGGACTAGTAGGGTCGAAATTCTATAGTTGGCTAAATGAATGCTTGAATTTTAAACATTTAGCAAATAGGCTGAAACATTTACCTGATTATGAAATATATACTCTGGTGATGTTTTATTATATTTCATGTTCCAAATCAAAGCAATGCCATCAGGGTCTTGAGGGGCATCTTCATTTTGGTTGTAAGATGCAACAAGAAGTTCTGGATACTGTAATCAAAATACAAATAATATACCATCACATAAAATAAAACAAAGCAACTACAGTTAGCTCTCTTTTAGGGCAAATTCATGGTAACCTTATGATTTGACAGACCGTTTGAATTAATGGCATACTTAGGAGGAAAAGTTTCAAAAGTTTCCTACAGACAAAAAACACGGGTACAGAAAATTCCCTTGGTGGCTGATCAAATAAACTGCGCATCTTTCCAGCGACTCGCAGCGACTCTGAAAGACTGCTAGATACTGTCAAGGGCTAAAAAATTTTGACGAAAATACTCCAACGATCGAAACGTCTCTTACCATTCGCTTCGCTTTTTCGCACGATTTGTTGAAATTGCAGGAATCAATCAACCTCAAAGACTGCAACGACTGCTAAAGATTGTATGGAAGCTACTAGTCTCACTTGTGATCAGTCATCCTGCAGACATGCTGTATGGAAGCAGGTCTGCAGAAATTCGAACCGCTCCGACAACGACTGCAAGGGACTATCAACGACTAGACTTGACACACAAGTCCCTGACTTTTGCTCAGATTGAACTGAATTGAATAGAATTGTTGTCGTTGTTGTTCACTTCAGCCAGTAAAGTTTGAGCGTCCGATAAATAGCGATCCAGCGATCACTAAAACTCATGTAATGAGTCTTGTCAACGACCACCAGTGGCTATATGAAAACCAGGAGTAAATTAAACATAGAAAACGCTAATAATGGCGGAGAAAGAGAAAAAGAATCATTACTTGAAGCGACCAATCCATGCAAGTGACACAACGATGTTTGGACCATCTTTCATCAAAGAACTTGCGATGTAATGAAAGCCTTGCGACAGATTCATTGTCCCTTTAATAAGATCAAAATGATAAGAAAATTAGTGAATACTCGGTAGTAATAACAATATAAACAGTAAAATAGACTTTCCACAAGTGGCGTACAACAATGAATGGAGGATCCCAGCAACACAAACGGGAGAAAAGCCTCTGGCTGTATGATATGGAGAGCACTGCGCTCTTTAGCTCAGTGGAATTGTCGTTGGCATTCTGACCATGCAGTTCAGGCCTAAATCGAATTCATTGTAGTATGACCGTTGTGGGAAAATTCGTCTTAGTGTTTTCCATTCATGACAAATATATATAAATATGTACAGCACTGAAGAAGGTTTTAGCATAGCGGAAACGGAAGGCGAAACGGGAGGAAACCTTGGGCTATGTGATTTGGAGAGTTACTCGGCGATTTCATTGGCCTTTTAGCTCAGTGGAATCGTCATTGCCTCTCTGGTCATGCAGTCTTGGGTTCAGATCCCATCCATTTTGATTTGCCACTTGCGGAAAAATCTATCCTACTGTAAAATAAATATGTATGGTATTGTAAAAGGTTCAACATAACCAAACGTAAGGCGAAACAGTAAAAAACCCTCAGAGATACTCAGCACGTTCATTGGGCTCTTTAGTTCAATGGAATTGTCGTTTGCAGTCTAGGGTGTATATCCTATCAAACGTGATAGCTAGGCCACTTGAAGTATATTCGCAGTTAAAACAATTTAAAAATGTTTCATAGATCGTGCATTAAGCTTAGCGGATTAATTTAGAAAGTGTATATATATCTTACCCTTCAACATCTTCTCCAGCTCCTCCATAATCAAAACAAACATCAGCATTTTCGTTGATTGCTTTTTCAATTAATCGTGTTGCTTTATCGAAGAAGTAGGAAAAGTCTTGAGAATTCAGAATGTTCTGCTTCTGTTCTTCACTGATTTCTAATGCTTTTGCAACTGTAATAAAACATTTCAAAATCAATAATTTCATTCAGAAACAGAACTTATCTGATACTAATTGACAACTAGCTTCCTTTCGGCCTAAAACTTATTAGAATAGTCTTTGAGTAGTACAAAATTTCAAAATTGCAAAAAGCAGCGGAAACATTTTTGGACATACTTTTTTCGTCTGACACTCCTCAAGAGTATAAAAACTGCGTAGCCGTGAGGTTTTTAGTAGGTCCAGAAATGTTTCTACTGTTTCTTTCAATTAAGACTTATCAATTATATCCCGTCCCGGTTTCGATTTGTTCATTGGCAAAAATCTCAATTAGCAACCTGTTTAGTAGAACTAAAGAGCAGAAATATACTGGAAAGATGAGAGAGATGGTTTGGTCATCTTACGAGACTTCCCAAGTCAGGAAAAAATTACGATCCATCGGTGATTGACAGGAGGAAGGTCAATTAGAGCAAAAGAGAATCTCATGCCACAACCAGGAAACGCTCGTATTTTGTTTTTAACTTAGGAAGGTTTGCAGTCCAACTTGCCTTCTCTTTCCTTGAGAAAGCTCGCTGAAGAATAGCTGCGAACGGTCTAACGGTTCGTAACTGACGGTAGATCAGCTCGCTTTATGACAACGATGCTGGAAACACTGTCCTGTCGTTTGATGACAAGTAGACGACGCAAACAGCTTAGTTTGAATTGGTGCACCAATTTAGCATGACTCAAATGTAGTCTAGCATTCCAAGCATGTTAATAAAACGACGAATAAAGAAAGAGATTAGATAATGTCGATCATTCTTTCTTACCTTCCTCTTTTCGTTCTTCTGCTTTCTTCTTTTCTTCTTCTTTTTCTTGATTTTTCAAATCATCAGCTGGTTCTTCTTTAACCACAACATCTCGGATTTCTTGCTCATCTATGATTATGAACAAACAAAACGTGAATTGTGATAAGGAAACATGTTTTTGATCATCGACAGGGACATGCTTTTAAAACATGTTCCTATATCATCGCTGCGCGCTGAATTCAACAACTACTTGAGGCTTTTCCTGTCAATCCCCATCATTCTTGTCCCTTATGATTACTGTACATGGGAACATGATCATCGTCGTCTTGCCGGGGACATGACCAGAACGTGTCCTTGTCTCTTGCGACGATATGGAAACCAGGCATTAAGGCCAGGAGGTAGCCCAATCAAATAGATCTTATATCAAAAGGCATTTGATTGGATTGCATTGGCATCACATTAAGAGCAATGAAGTGAACTGCTTTAACATTAATTTGTACAGAAAAGTATGTATAAAGACAAGAAGAGCAAGATATTTTCAAACGAATCAGATGGGAGACGGATGCAGCTCTTCTTAAACATTGCCCTGATAAATATAAAAGGCTTGTCATGGTAAGTGGTGATTATGAATAGACTCACTACACCAAAAAAAGGGGGAGGGACTGGTGTAGCCAGTCTACATTATAATGTCCAATACTGTGTCAGCACAGCCTTCATAAGCGCTATTATGCCTGATCTTTACATCAGTGATTAGTAAGGAACTCAATAAAAAGAAAATGCCTCCCACCTTCTTGTTCATTCGACTGAATCTCAACAGTTTGCGTTTCTTTTGAATATGACACAAATTCCTAAAAAAAGGAAAAATACAATGTCCTAATGCACTGTTGTAAAGCTCAATATAGAACACCAAATACCTGATTTTTGAGGTTGAAAAAAAAAATGATATTGTTTTTCAATACTTGGTCAATTGTTTATGAAATTATAGCATTTACCTTTGGTGGGACATTAACGCTATTAAGCTGGACAACAGACAATTTTGGAGCAGATCTCTGTGGTCTGAAATTAGAGACATATAAACTCATTATTGCCCAGATACAAAATATGGTACATTACAGTACTATTGGTGAATAGTAGGAGTGGCATAACCTGGATTCCAATACTGGAGGGCAAGACATTGTGCCCAAGAAAAATTTGGGTTTAAAGAACAAATTACTAAGTTATATCTACCTTGTAACACTTCTGCATCAGATTTAGGCTAAGCCAGTTTTGGTGATGCTTGGGGGGGACAACTGCCACCATGCCCCCTTGACTATGCTCAGACCAGAAAGGGTCCAGCAGTGTTAAGGTCCCAAGTTCTGAAGGGGATTGCAAAAACTGAAACTCTCGTGGATGCTTCTTTCCAATACCTCCTAAGAGCTGGGGAGATAATTAGAAAGCAAGAAAGATTTTTCCATTAAAGACAAACTTACAAAGGTGATGTTGGTTTGCTGTCCTCTGATGATATTGACTGACTGTCCTGTGGCACAACTTGCGGTGTAGAGACAACTAGAAAGAAAAGAAAACATATTCCATCAGGCATACAAATTAATTATGAAAAGTATAACCAAAAGCTTAAAAATGTTGATAAGACAACAAACGAAAGATGACAGTTTGTTTATTGTCTGCATATTTGACTACTGTTGGAAAATGCAGTCGAATATACAGTCAATAAACAAACAGTTGTCATCTTTTGTTTGTTATCTTATCAAAATGTTTAAGCCTCTGGTTTAACTTCTCATAGAAAGAAATGCTTTACCATTTCAAAACAATTTAAGGTGATTATGATTACGATAATTTAAGGCAGATTTCCGTGAGGCAAAATAATCAGCTACGTTAAGGCAAACTTGCTGTGCAATGAGTGAGCATGTGTAGTTTCTTCAAATTGATTTTGAAGCAAAATGTTTCAAATTATAATGTTTCAAGCAAATATTTTGCCTTGTGAGAATCATCCTCTACAAAACAATTAGAGTTTCTTATAAAATTTGTGTAGCATAACAAGCTCCATTATACCAGCAGTGGTTGAAGGTAAGTCAATGCCTTGCAAAAGTTCATCAATATCAGCTTGAGCTGCAAGTCCTGTACTTGGTGCTGCTGCTGCAGCTGCTGATGGTGGATTTGAGTCCACTTTTTCGGCCTGCAAGAAGCAATAAGAATAATTTAAATGTTCTCAAGCCAAGAGATTGTCTGGGCAAAATGTGAAATGCAACAACAAGCATCAAAGGCATGAAATTTAAAAATCCTTTTTACCATTATTTATGAAGGCCTCATTTACAGAGTATAGCTTTTTTCAACGAGACCTCAGGTGTGCAAGAGCCCCTTTCAATTGTTCTATCCTATTGTTAGCCATTGTTCTATTGAAAAACTCAGGTAACCAGCCAGGAGTCTACAGGACAAGTTGATAAAGTAGTCTATACGATGAGTTATGTTAATTATTTATTGTTTTTCCAATCTGCTTGCAATCTTGCGTAGGCCAAAACTTGCATGTTTTTCAGTCTGGCAACTCTGCAGTGTGGATAAAGTTGCTGTCCTGTAGTGACATAATCCAACTGGCTTATGGTGTTAGAAGCTCAGGGAGGTCAGGGTTTGAGCACCAGAGTCGAGGACTCAATTATTTAACCAACTACTAAGTCCTAGCGACTGGAGCTTATAATAAATACACCATTTGTCCTGTCCATTTGTCCATTTCACCTTCACCTTAATTTAATTAGATCTATCAAAACATTTATATTTAGATTTTTAATATCAACTCTCAAGATTTGAATTATTTTGATATAAGATATACCTTTTTCTTCTCTTCTCGCGCCTTCTTAATTTCTTCAAGCCTCTTTCTTTTCCTTTCAAGTTCTGCTTTCCTTCCAGACATCTTGTGGCCTAGCCTCCTCTGCTGCTGCTCCCGCCTTCTCGATTTTCTGCAACTTTGTGGCTACCTTTCGCAACAGATTTAAAGTTCCAACCAACTTCAATAGTTAACCAACACCGTAATGGTGCTTTTATTGGGGTATGCTTCGTTCTTAAATCCTTTTGAAGGTGATTATAGGAGCAGCAGAACAGTAAACTTTGACGAATAGGCCAACTACGCCTTTGATCAGATCAATCCAATTCAATGGCCATCTCGACTCGAAAATCGAAACGTTGACCAGGGGGGGGGGGGTTGAGGCTAGACTGAGTACCTGAGTCCCACTCTTCGCAAACAGCACCAGCAGCAACAGCCATATTTAGCTGTTTGCTCATAGTGGTTCGTTATCTTGCTTTGAGTGTCCAGCACAGACTCGATAGCCATAACTACGACTCATGAAATAAGTCTGGGTCACACTGTGCAACATCTTTTGAGAAAGAGAAAAGCAAAAACATCGCTCAGTGCTGGAGATGAATGCTCCCCACTTGCATCCACAATGCCGAGACACAGTGGCTGAGGCGTCGGATCTTACGGTGGTTCCCGTTACAGGAAATCGCTATTCCCCCGTGAATCTTCAACTAGCCAAGGGGGAGGGACTATCCGGCCCCCAGACCATATGCTTACGCTTGGATATCCCGCCAGCCTCCGACTCCCACACTGAACAATAATGTGATGACATCGTCTTTATACTGATAGAACTTCTTCCTAACAATCAAACTATTGTGGGAAAAGCTATTTTGTGCGCATGCGCTACACTTTGGCACATTGAGTAGTTTGAGCATCCAGCATAGACTCAATAACGATAACTACGACTTTTGTTATAAGTCTAGGTCGAGGCTTGTCCCCATTGGCGCTCCCGTTCTCTATCGAGCAAGAAGACTTGCTGGCAGTAACTAATACCTACTGAGGCCTTAGGTCTCAGAAAGGTTATCGCACATATTCCACAGAGCGAATATCCTGGGTTGGTTGTCAGCAACCAGACCAGGATCAGAGTAGCAGCAAAATTATGCCACGGTCCCGGTCGTATAAGTTATCCTGCTCGCCATAAACATCTTCTACGATTTTCATCAAATGATTTTGAAACCTTGATTGCACTATCGCAAAAGCAGAGATAAATACGAATTTGTGCTCATGCGATACGAGCCTAACTGCATGCGTTTCGGTACCTTAGGCCAGGTACCAACCTTACATAGAGATAAATTTGGCTTGATTAAATTCATTAAATATGCTTTACGGAATGGTCATATATGGTACAGTCTTGGGGCTTTTACATTTGCAGGATTTTTTCCACCCATGGGCAAGTGCGCGTCGAGTTTATCGATTGAGATCCAACTTCGTACTTGGTGCGCTCCAGAAAACGTCCTTAATCTGATGTTTAATTGTAATGGTTGGCGTGGAAGAACCGTTTCCAAACTCGCGCATCCTTATGATGATGATCAGAGAGTAATGATGCTTGTGATGGTGAGGATGATGCTGATGGTGATGATAATAAAGATGAAAATGATAATAATGATGATTGACTGATGAAGATGATGATCCTGATGATTATGATAAAGATTATGATGATGATCAGGGCGATGATGATGATGATGATGATAATGATTGACTGATGATGATGATGATCCTGATGATTATGAAAATGATAATAATGACGATGATGATGATTCTGATGATTATGATAAAGATTATGATGATGATGATGATGATCCTGATGATTATGAAAAAGATTATGATGATGATCAGGGCGATGATGATAATGATGATGATGATTATGATGATGATGATTATGATGATCATAATAATAACGATGATCATGATCAAGACGATGTCTAATTTGTCCCTAATGACTCAGAAAAGAATCAAGAAAACTCAATAAAAATAATTTGAAATAATGATGTTATGAATTTGGGAATCTTCTCAGAATTTATCACATTTATGATTCTTCCAAGTGCTTTAAAAATGTTCTTCCATTTTAAATTGTTTTTTTTTACATTCTGACTTTCATTTGCTTCATTTTTGGTCCTCTTTTCTTCATATCATTCTTCAATACTTTCTCCTTAAAAAAATATTTAAAAAATCATGAACAACAAGAATAATAATATTGGTTACACACTGATGCGGATCGAAATACACCAATCAGAAAAGAAAAGCTGGTTCTGTTCTGTTTTGAACACCAATCAGCTCACGGGATACAGTGAAAAGACCAATAGAGTTAACTGAAGGATCAAAGTAGGAAAACGAACTATTTCTGCCTACACAGAGGCGGCCTTCTGGTTTTCATGCGAACAGATTAAATCTTTTTTCATCTGACACTCAACGTGGCATAAATATCACTGATGGTCCCTGGTCCTTTGTCCTGGTCCAAGGGATAAATATATCCAAAAATATGGAATCAAGAAATCCAAAGGTTGAATTTAAACTTTGAGATATTCTTACCTCCAAGCGACGTTGTCTATCTGGATCTTCTTCAAGCATCATCTTCTCTTTCTCTGCTCGCAGTTTCTCTTCACGTCGAGTCATAGCAGCCTAAAAATAATAACGTGACACAAAAGACAGCAGGTAGAAAGAGTTTTTCAAATCCACCATCCACATCTGCAGCAGTAACACCAAGTGCAGGACTAACAGCTCAAGCATATATCGATCAACTTCTGCCAACTCGACCATTGCTGAGTTGTTACTATCGAGCTTGTTTTTTTACACGAATTTCTTATAAGAAACTCCAAATGGAACCCGGCGCTGTATCTTTGACATCCATGCTTCCAAAGGTCACCAGTGTGTTTTACAGTCGCTAGCCTTTCGGTTGCTGTCGCTGATATAGAAATTTTTCAATCTCAGCAACACCCAGCAGTACGCAGCCACGCCATGAAAGGCTATCGCTGGCTGACGCTGAATTGTGTTTCCAAAGTGCCGCAAGCACATTTTACAGAGCTCAGAGCCCACTTGAAAGTGCTGGTGTAATCCAGCTGATTCGTGGTGTCAGGAGCTCAGTATGATCAGGGTTCGAGCCCAGCCACGGTAGCGTCATGGCCAGGGTCAAGGTCTCGATTAGTTAACCTACTACTGAGATCAGAGCGACTGGCGCTAAAACACCATTTCACCTTCACCACCAGCGACGTATTGGAAACCTCGCTTAACAAACTATAGAACTAAGGCTTAATTTACTTACTTCACGTTAATCAATCACTACGTCTATTATGATAGACATTACAAATGTAAAACGACCAGCTAACCTCTTGTCTTTGACCATGAGAAAGTTTCAGTAAAGATTCCTCCGCTTCTCTTCGTTTCTTGTCAACTCTTGCTCTTGTCTGTGAAGCAATTGAATAAAAATTATTGTATTGCCATTTACTCATCCACATTACATCGAGGACCCAATAGCAGTAAGAATAGGTTCATTACCAGTGGGGCCAACGACCTCATTTCTCACGTTGTAAAGCTAAAACTTTCAAACAATAATAAGTCAAAGGTCCTGGCCAAAAGATCAGACATTTTAAAGTTGCTGTCAAGCAAAATATTTAACGTTTGGACATGTCGCAAAAATTGCTCGTCAAACATTACTTTGCTGGTATCAAGCATAAAAATTTTTCAACTTTTTGAAAAACATTGCTAAGTAAATTTTACTTCTTGTATTATTGCTTGTCAAGCAATGTTTATTAATGACACGACCAAACGTTCAACATTGTTTGACAAGCAAATTTCAAATGTTTGACAAACAATGCTTTCGTTTTGTCAGAACCTTAAACTAAATCAGTCGTTATTCAAAACAACAGCATAAGGCCCTTGTCAAATGATCAAACATTGCTTGTCAAAAATCTGAAATCTGCTCGTCCAACAAAATGTTTGATCATTTGCCACATCACAAAACATTGTTCACCAAACATTTTTTGCTTACGACAAGGTTTTTTAAAGCATTGCCAAACAAGTTCTGCTAGTCAAGTAATTTTTGTGACATGGCCAAACGGTCAAACATTGTTTGTGAAGCAAATCTCAAATGCTTGATCGTTTGGCAGGGCCTAAATCTTTGTCGACTCTGAAATTCCATACTTAATAGGCAGAAAGTGCTTCAGATTCATAATATCAATGAATAATAAGAATAATATCATACATCTTTGCCAAGTTTGAATGATTTGATTCGATCAATACAATGTACGACCATTCTCATTAACGGTTCTGTGGCAACCATATCTTGACTTCTTGTTCTGCCTGAGCCAGGAACTATACGAAATAGGAAAAATTAGCATTCAAAAACGGAGTATTTCACACTGACTCAGGGGTAATTTAAAAACTAAAAAATTAATTTGGAAATTAGCAGAGTTCCAAGATTTGGAGGTTACAGAATGAGAATCTCAAAACAACAGACATTTCTCAAGAATTTAAAAAATAAAGTATGGAGTCCTTCCAGGTTTCGAGACATATAGTTTTGATGCCTACAAAAGCTGTAATTTCTTCAAGACATACAGCAAGGGAAAACGTTTTGACGTCAACGTTGTGTGTGAAAAAAGTAAGCAAAAAGAGTTAGCAAAAGAAAACGCCCTGATATGTGCTCGAGAAAGAGAAGAGTTGGAAGAGCTACCTTTGAATTCAAAAATGAGAACTTTCTTTGCTTTCTTAGGTTTTGCTGCTCCCTCTTCCTCTCTAAAAAAACGCATAACGTTTACATCATTTACTTAAATACAAATAGTCAATGATAAAAGATATAAACTCTAAAAACTTAAGATTAAGTGTCTTAAACATGAAATAATCTTGATAAATTATTCTATTCATTCTTCCCGATTTGTTTAACTTTGATCGTATATATTTCCGAACAAACTATCGAATTAAGAAATGGCAGACATTAAATTTTAGAAGAAAACAGCAGTTTATGGTGAATTTCAATTCACAGTAAGATTGAGGAAGCAAGAAGAAACGGTTGAAGTTAGTTGTAAACTTGCTAGTAGGTTTATTACATGAGTCCCAGTTATCACTGCAACATCTTAAGAAGTTGTTCTTGGTAAAAGGCAGCTCAGATAGGAGAACTGCGTAACCAGCTGCTGTTTTCGCTGGTCTTGATGTGTCCTACTTGCTACTTGGTTCTGGCTAGTAATTTTACGTTATCTGTCACCTTCATATACTTGCATTCACCAAAACCAAAAGAATTGAGCATTAAATCAATAAAGGAAGAAGATTTAAGACCTATACTTACATTTCTTCCTTCTTTTGTCCAGTATATTGGTCAGAGAAGTGCAAAGACTCGAAGCAGTTGTCATACATTGAAATTGCTTTGCAAACCTAGAAAAACAGGGAAAAGCTCAAACTATAAAGTGGTTTTAACATAACTTAAAGGTTTTATCAACAGGATTTTAACAGTCCACTATTTGACCTCACTTTAAACACGTCCTTTTATATACTCGAGAACATTGGATCGCAATGACTCTAAAATAAACCAAAAGAGTTGAGTAAAACACAAAATAAAAGTAAAAATAAATATACCTGGGTGCTGAGAATGTGTTGAGCGATTTCTTGTGTTTCAGTCATGACTGTGTATGAGCTTGGAAGGCCGTATTTTTCACCAGATTTTTTCTCAGAACAAAAGAAGCTCTACAATGAAAGAAAAGAATAATATGCAATTTCAACCTATGCGTCATTTCCTTGCTTAGGACATCATCTTTCGGCCTGACTAAGAGCAAGTTACAAAACTACATCTGTGGAAGTGCAGAATTGTGAAATAAAGTGTAAACGTGGCTGCACTATATGCTAATGCATCCAGACCAGGGGTAAAGTGTAAAGTCGCCTGAGTAGACCTAGGCTAGTAGTAGACTTTAAAACAGCAACTCAACTCTAACTTAAACGTAATTCTTACCAAATCTTGAAAATCTCGTTGCATTTTTGTTGCATTTTTCTTCAGTGAAACAGCAAAGACGAAGCTTTCCATGTCTTCATCATCCATATAAACCGTTACTTTCTGAAAAAATAAGAAAAAAATGTCGCCTTTTGTCGTCATAATATGTTGTCTTATTGATATGTCTTTATGAGAATCATTCTCATCAAATATCATCGAATCAAAGTTTAAGATGTACTTCTCAAAACTTTGTTCTATTTCACGCACCTTTTTCTAATACACCTGGAAAGGGGTGCATTGGGACATTGGGAGGATAGGTTCGTATCTTATTTACTGAGAGTTTTATCGTATTTTTTATCTTACTGTTTTTGATATGGTTGACCATATATTCCTTAAAAAGTCTTGCCATCAGGTCGTTCGACTCGTCATAAATTTGGTAAATCAGTAACACATACGGAAAAGAAACTAAAATTGGGCTAAAAGAACTAGATTTTCTAAGGAAGAGATACCTCGTCAGGTTGTATGAAATACAGCTTGTATTTTAATTCGAAAGGCATTTATACAACTTGCAATTTTTAAAAGTGTCGAATTTTTCATCATTTGCACTTTTTCTCGGTCTCAAAATGCACGCCTGTATCGTCCAATGGAATAGCTCAGAGGCATTGTCGTTGGTTCTCTAGTCATACAGTTTGAATCTCATCAATTGTAGCATGCAAACCGTGGAAAATTCAAATTCTTGTATCTTTCATGCGTCTTTGATGCAAGTAGCCTTCTGTGGGTATACACGGAGCCCGCTGTGCCAGAAGGTGCTGTGGCGTCTTGGTGTAATCCAGCTGACTCGTGGTGTGAGGAGCTCAGTGTGGTCAGGGTTCGAGCCCAGCCACGGTAGCATCACAGCCAGGGTCGAGGTCTCGATTAGTTAACCTTCTACTGAGAAACTAGCGACTTGCGCTAAAACACCATTTCACCTTCAACGTGCACAAAAACCTGTATATCGGTACAGAAAAACAGCATCAGGTTTGGCCCGAAAGCTACTTTTCAATTATCTATGAATGTCCATAATTGTGAAAACATTACCCACCACAATCTCTGACTTTGGCTTTAACATATTGCTCATCACACTGACCAAATCATGGCGCTTCAAGAGCTAAAACATAACACCAACAATTTCTTACTTATCATAAACAAACCATCGATGTTTGAAACATACATATCAAATATAAAATCTATTTCAAGTATATTTCGACTAACCTTGAGCTCAACAAGCATTCCTTCACAATATTGTCTTCCTGTACACCACAACGTATAAACACTTTCACTCTCTTTTACCAAGACGCCACTTTGTGGCTCCTTACTCATTCCATCATCACCTTCAAAAACAAAACACTTAAACATTGCTAAAGTAGTAATAAATTCTTCAGTAGGAACCCTCGTCTATTGGACTAACGCTAGGCTGAAAGCTTCCTCGTTCCCAGGATATCATAAATAGGAAGCTGCGCAGAGCTTCGACCCAGGTATAGGCTGGATTAATCCGAAATTCGATTGGCTGCTCAAAAAAAACCAAAGAAGGAAGCATTAGAAATATGAATTGAAACAACATACCAACAATGCTAAAGTTTGATTCTAGAAGTGGTTTATGCGCTTTGAACCTAAAACAGAAAGATTCTAACAGTAGAACTACCATCAAACGTCGTTTTGGGCAGGTTCTTCAAATTGTCTCGCTATTTTGATGCCTCTCATAACATCTCAATTATTTTACGATATTCCAACACAATAGTTATTCGAAATACTGACTCTATTGTATATATATTCAAATGTTAAAAACTGCATGCGAGAGGGGAGTGACATTTGATCTTAAAACACTTTACTTTCATATGTTTTGCTTATCTATAGCCGAGCGTTGACCGGAAAATCGTTCGTAGCACAAGGATCTTAGCTGCTTGACTTCTACTTGCGAACAGAAAACACATGGAGTAAGACGAAATTTTAGAGAAGAAATATCTTTTCTCTGTTGATTCTCTATCTTGTTTAATAAAGCTGGCTGTAGGCTAACTTACTGCGTTTTTATAGAACTGACTTTGTATAGAAACAGCTTCCAGTTATAGTATTTACAAGCTACATGATTTATTCTGCAGTTAGAAATTGCACAAGCAACTATGTTCTAACAGAAGTTTCTAGTTATTATGACGTACTACTATTGTCGTAAATAGACAGAAAATATAGAACGAACATATTGAGCAAGAAGATATACTTTAAATTTAAAATGCGAAGAAGCTGTTTCTATGACAGCGTTACATAGAGGGAACGGCGGGTACAAAAATTGGAGAAACAAATGTTATAAAAGTTTGAATGACCGCTTACCACGAAGTTGCTAGTTTTGAGTTCTTTGTTTTCCCAGTGAAAAAATTAGCTGCATAAACAAGAAGCCCGGTGATTGTTATCATTTCCAAATAAAATGATTGCCAACCAGCCCTCAGATGTACAGGAACCTAGAAGAGACAAAATTAGCTAAAACAAAAAGGGTCCAAATTGGATGGAAGCAACAGGCATTGTTGATATGAAAGAAACACACAGTCTTAACCTTTGTTATCTTCAGATCTGGACCAGGAATCTTTGTCTTAGTGGATTTGGCATCTTTTGAGTAACCCTGAAAAAGCAAAGAAGTATTGTTAGACTTATCCTGTCTAAACAGATAGACATATTCTTAGTTAGCATCACTTTCTGTCAAATTACTGATATATTGCCTTTGACTCAGGTTTCAGTTGAAGATATTTCCAGAATGGCAATTTCTCACATTAAATCTTTTCAGATGAATACACTGCGTTCATACGCGAGGGTTGTTTAAGGAGTTACATGTTCCCCTGTTCTCCTGAGAAAATTTCCCCTGTTCCCTGGAGTTTTGCAGGATTATTTTTCAGAATGATCAAGCGGATTGATAGGGAGGATTTTAACTTATTCCTGTTTCCCAATGTTCCTTGCTCCCTTTTCATTTTGGCACTTGTTCCCTGGATACACTTCGCATGTTTGCATGTTCCCTAGGGCCCCTAAACGACCTTCATGCACAGATGGGTATGGAAAGGACCAAGTATAATCATAACATTTCTAAGTAATGTCTTTTAACATACACAAAGTGTCCATTTGACCTTTAAAATTAGGTAGGCCTTAGCACAACATCAAGGACCCAACTATACTAAATGCCTTAATTTCACTGCTAATATTATGCAAATAATCTGCAAGCACGTAGGTATGAATTTTACTAATTTACACCTCAAATTCTTCTTCGTCTGTAAAAGGATCAAATTCATCCTGAAAATGCAAGCAATAAAAAGGTCAAAACATAAAGAAACACGCTTTTGAGATGGTGATTTTGAAAGGTAACAAGAAACCCTATAGTGGCAGTAGAAAGACCCGAGACCCATTTTCACTATACCTTAATTTACCCTACAGCTATCTGAGGGCTACGTCTTGCATTTACCCATATCCAATAGGGCAAGTGTTACAGTAACATTATACCAGATAGCTATCATTGCGTCTTGATTTTCATATCGGATAGACCCGTTACACTATACCAGGTACATGCAAACGCCACTTTCTATTGTTAGTTTAGCCTTTGTTCTATACAAGAACTTTGGTGTGCACATCATTTGAAGTGCCAAACTCTGTAAGGTCATGTGCGGTACCTGGGGTCCCGTTTGCAGAGTATGGCATTTTTCAAAGAGATTTGGGGTGTCAAAGAGTCCCTTTCTATTGTTCCATCCGGTTGTCAGCCTATTTTTCTATTGAAAAGCTCAGGTTTGCAAGTGCCCACTCTGCAGTATGGCCTAAGGCGTGCACAAAGTGAGTGATTAGGTATCTATTATACCTCTGTAGCACCATCCACTTCATCTTGATCATCCGAGTCTTCTCCTTGAGATTGCTGAGATGAAGATGCGGAATCACTGACTTTATCTTGCTGTTCTGGAGTTGTGATCTCTATAAAATCATTATCATCATCAACTTGATCATTATCATCTTCGTTCTTATCAAATTCAGAGAAGTCGTCGCCCTTTTCATCATCAACATCTTTATCGTGTTGTGCGTTATTACTTTGAGCTGCTAAAAGTAGATTTGATATAAAAAGTATGCAAAACAAAACGTGGAAGGACTTGAAGAAAGACAGCTTCGTGGACGCCATCTTTAGCACGCAAGATTGGAATTGACAATGGTCAGCACTAGAACATGGTCGACTTATGCACATTATGACGTAATAATGACATTATCCGATTCGTGCCATTCAAGAGCAGAAGCAAAGACATCTATCTGTTCCGGTTTTGAGGACGATGCTCCCCACTTGCATCCACAATACCTGGACAATGTGGCTAAGGCGCCGCATCTTACGGTGGTGACCATTACAGGCAATCGCTATTCTCCATGAATCTTCCACCAGCCTGCCGGGGGAGGGAGCATGTGCATGTCTATCTCTCCACCCCCTCCACCGTCTCCACAAAATAAGGTGCTACGTATGCTTGCACCCCATGCACTATCATTGTACCATATTTATGCATCTCTCCACCATTTCCATTGTTTCTACATCAATTGGGTTCATCGCATGCAGTTTGCAGGTGCTGCTCTATATGCCTATGTGTGTACCTAATGTCTTATTTGGGGCCATGTGTACTTATGCCGCCATTCACGGGGTTCTATAGACCCCTTATACCCACACCTTCATTTTCCCCCACAACTAAACTGCATTGAAAAGCCGATGATGTCATTGGAAGACAAAAGTTGATATAACTCAATGAAACCCTATCCTAACGTCCATCCCCCAAAAGTGACCAGTCAGGCCTGGTACGGTATCCATTTACGCAAGATATCCTTTCTTGTTTTGCAAAAAGCAAAGGAATGCGATGCACAAAACGAAAAACAGCAGATATTTGAAACTTTATCATAAAAATATAACGAAATACCAACAACATACATACAAAAAAGTCTAATACCAAAAACTTGAATAAATGAAATACCTACACTATTTTATCTAAAATTATCGAAAATATCCAAAAAGTATATTGTTTGATCAAATATTTTCATATATTAGAAAAAAACAAAAAATTGCCTTTGTTTCTGAA
Source organism: Chrysaora chesapeakei (assembly GCA_011763395.2). Classification (NCBI taxonomy): domain Eukaryota; kingdom Metazoa; phylum Cnidaria; class Scyphozoa; order Semaeostomeae; family Pelagiidae; genus Chrysaora; species Chrysaora chesapeakei. The sequence goes on from JAADKT020022238.1 coordinate 18,775, forward strand.
TCCATTACGAAAGGAACGGACTATTAAGATTTTGTTCTGACAGTCTTATTCAGTATATAAGAACAACTTTATGTAAGAACACGAGCCTGAAAGCTGCTTAAGTCAGAACTGACCTACTGGTCCTTATAAGGGTGCGTTCGTTCTTTTGGGACCTTTTTCTGCATGTTCCTTTTTCTGGAGACTTCCGAGAGATCAAAAGCCAGTTCCTTAGAACAACTTTGGGGAAAATTGGCGAATTATGAGGCTTCAAACTCTCCTGACTCTAGAGCTGGAAGATTTAGCAGGCTTCGCAGAGAAATTGTTTCCAAATCAACTTCTCTAATTTTGTATTGTATTGTATAATTATTTATTATTAGTTTTACAATAGTGATACTTCACTAATTCATACTAACATGAAGCAACCTCAGAGATTGCATTGGCTATCACTTATTGCAATACGAGCAAGCGTATTTATGGTTTAGAAACCAAGTTGTTGCAAAACTTTTAAACTGTTTTACATTTTGGGTTGATTTTTGATTTGGTTTCAGCAGGAAGGGCGTTCCAGATTTTTGGTCCCTGGAAACATAAAGAATTTATACTGCAAGAGGTTGTTCTAACTTTTGGTATTTGTAGAGGGTTCGTTCGCTCTACAGACCTACGTTTTTCAAGAAAGTGTTTTTTGGCGTCTGGAATAGGAAGCCCCCAAAGTCTACTGTCTTCAGAATTCAGAAGAAAGAAGAGTCCAAAAAGAAAGAACGTACCCCAAAAAGGATTGTAAAACAAAGGAACCATATTGTCTACAAAGTTTTGGAAGGAACTCAGTGCCCACTAAGAGTTGCTGTTAAGATAAAGTAAAAACTTTCAAATTAAATAATGTTCATATCATAAAAGTTTTTAGACGAAGTTACAATAAAGGAACTCTTTAAGAAGGCATTGGTGTTTGTCAAAATCTGAACTTCTCTTGGAAGAACTACTTCGATAAAATTCGATAACTTTGCAAACAAACCATGAAACCGAGAACCACCAACATCGCTGAATGTGAAATTTTTATGATACCAACTAGAAACACTTTATTTTTTCTTGTTTATGTCGAAGAGACTTGCACCAGAATGACTAAGACCTCTCTGATCTGGACAATTGCAGCCTACAAGATTAAAATGGAAAGTCAATATGCTTCAAAATACTTTTCCATTAGGATGCTTCGCTTCGCTGTTATAAGAACTATGTTAAAGTTTACATGATTTCTATCAGAATGCTTAGTTCTGAATCACATTTTTGGATTATTACGTCATGCTTGCTGCTCGGCTTAGAAACAACCAAGTTAAGGGGCGTAAAGGCCAATTTCCACTTCGTTCGCATTCGCTGTTCGCTAGCGAATTGGCAGTTCGCCGCTCGCTTGCGAACAGAGCACAGCCTTAGTAATCAATTTTAGGCGATAAACTAAGTAAAACTTTTGCGAAAGCTTTAGCTTGACTTGCAGCGGAAATCAAAATCGCTTCGCGTTTGCCATTTGTTGATGGCTAGCGAATAGCGAACAGCGAATACGAACGAAGTGGAAATGGGCCTTAAGAACCTAGCTTTAAAGCAATTTAAGAGCAGAAAGTCACTTTTCTTACTCTCTAGCAAATGAAATCTGCTTGACAAACCAAGTTCAACGCAAGATTGTTGGAGAGTAAATTTTGAAAATAAATCGACCTAACAATTCTAAACGATGGAAATCAAGACCAAGCGAAAGACCATGAAAGTACCATTCGTGCCAGGTAAACAAAGTATGGCAAGCTCGAATTACGAACGATAGCTTCTTTATCAGAAGTAAATAGATTTGAATTGTGCTGTTTGATAAACTTACGATTAATTTCTAGATCTTTTACTCTTGCTTTCAAACGTTCCAGTTCATCTCTCATTTCTTTTATTCCTGTTGCCTAGAAAAACATAGACGAGGTTAATCGATGCATATAGATTAGAAGGAGTTCAATTATCGCACGAGTGGCCTTCAACCTTTACTAGCTACATGATCTAAGAGCGACGATCTGAATAAAATAAGCGACTGAGCTAAAGAGCTGAATGAAATTGTCGAGTAGCTTACTCTCCAAGTCATACAGCCCAAGGCTCTCCTCCCATTTGACCTTGTATTTCGACTATGTTGGCTATTCTTCTTTTTTTCTCACGAAAGGCAAACACTAAGATCAACTTTTCCACGAGTGGCATACCACAATAGACAATAGATAGGATTCAAGCCTGAAGTGGATGATCAGAGAGCCAACAACATTTCAATTGAGCTATACGTCAAGAGCTGAATGAAATCTTCGAGTAGCTAACTCTCCAACTCATATAGCCCAAGGTTCCTCACCTGTTTCGCTTTGCGTTTCAATTATGTCTCGGATGTTGAGCCTTCTTCAGCAAAATAAATGTTTACATAAATTTTTTATGAATGGAAAACACAAGGATATAATTTTTCCAAAAGTTGCGTACCACAATAAATGGCATTTAATCCTGGACTGCATGATCAGAGTGCCAAAAAAGCTTCCACTGAGCCAAAAGAAGCACTGGGAACATTTCTTTCGAGCTAAAATATGTTGTCTCGTTTCTTAAGTTCTATCTCGTTAGACATGATAAGCGATAAAAACGAACTTACTGGTAATCCTGGTATTCCAGCAAGCCCTCTTTCTCCCTTAGCTCCAGCTTTGCCATTATCTCCCTTATCGCCTTTATCTCCAGTTGATCCTTTCATGCCATGTGCTCCTGGCAAACCAGATGGACCAATGATCTTTTCACAATCGCCTTTTTTACCCTTTTTTCCCCTTTCACCACGATCGCCTTTGTCACCTTTAGCGCCGTCTTCTCCGGTCTCTCCTTTGATCGATACACCTGCTGGACCTATTGCACCCTTTTCGCCCTTAGGCCCAACTGGTCCTCGGTCACCTCGATCTCCTTTTATTGACTTGCCTTAAAAAGAGATTAGATTTATGTTATTAATACTTATATAGATTTAAAAAATATTTAGATTGAAGTTTTCAAAAATAGATGAGTTTTTATTAAATAGGAATAAGGTGTAACTTCGTTCGACAAAATGCCCCGTCTTCTGCCTATTGAAGTTACCCCCCCCCCCCCCTCCCTGGCGGAATAGGGCACGTCTTAATAAAAGATTATCTTCTTCATCAGAAGGGCAAATACCGTGAACAAGCTAACTCAGGCAAACAATAAGTTGTAGTTTATGTTTCCAAGCCCAGAATTTCAGGCACGAAGAAGAGATATATGACTCAAGATACAAAAAGCTGATCATTCGAGGTAAGTTTCGATTCTGTGACAAGTTTGAACTGCAAGGTTTTGCAGAAAGCTCTGAACGAGTGGACACAAGGAAAAATAGCCAGACTCTTCAACTTTTCTATTTTTGCTCTGAATTTGTTGCTTCTTCCCTGTTGCTTGGCTACTATACTGTAGTTCCACTACCAATGATGCATTATTAGCATTGTCGATCCACATATAAGTCTTGTATGAGCAACAGCAAGAAGTTTTGATACTTATTCATTGTCAAGGGTAAGGAGAAGAATGATGAGGGAGAACTCGTAAAACAAAACAATATTTAAACATATGGAACTTCTAAGACACGCTGCCCTGACGTTAATGATCAACAATACGAACAGGAAATAGAAATAAATACTAACATAAGAATATACAGACCTGGTGGGCCAGGTTCCCCCATCTCTCCTGGTTCACCATCTGCACCAGGAGCACCTGTAGCACCTTTTGCACCCATAATAACATCACCAGCAGTGATTCCAACTTGCTGCGCCAAATGCGATGCTGAAGTTTTCTGTGTTGGGTTGATCGGCATCATAAGTGGTAATCCTGGCGGTCCAGGTCGGCCAGGTTGGCCGGGTCTTCCTGCTTCTCCCTTTTGACCGGACTCTCCCCTGATTCCTTGACGTCCCTCGGGTCCAATTTCACCAGGTTCGCCCTTTCTTCCTGTTAACCCAGCTGCTCCGGCGGGTCCTCTTGGCCCCATTGGTCCAGATGGGCCTACTGGTCCTTGAGGTCCCGGTGGGCCCTGTGGTCCAATAAGCCCAGGGGGTCCTGCTGGCCCTGGCTCTCCTGGCTCTGAAATATCGGCGTTGGCAGTTCGAGCTTGCAACTGGATTTGTGCCTGAAACAACAAAATCATCATTATTATTTATCATAAATTCGTTTTAAAATATAAGCACAACGAAGGAGAAGGTAACCTGCGCGCAGACTCTACAAGGTAATAGTAAGTACGTAAAGTAAGTTTACAGGGAGTATTACCTTGTAGAGTCTGCGCGCAGGCTGGGAGAAGGGGGAACCATTACATATGCGACACGAGACTGCTTACCTTCCATGTCACTAATGATGATGACGATGATGAAGAGCATGATGATGATGGTATTGTAGATGACGATGATGAGGCTGATGATAGTGAGGGTGATTACTGAAGACGAAGTTGATTAATGATAGTGATGATGATTGTTACGAATGACGATTAACGATGAATGATGATAATGATGGTGATGATAATTATTACAAATGACGATTAACAATGATGATGAATATAATGATGATAATGATGATGATAATGATGATGATGATGATGATGACTGACTATCATAGAAGGTAAATAATGATTGAGAAGGATGATGATGACGATGATGATTAGCACGAAGATGATAATGATGATTAATGATCATGAGGATGCTTAATAACTGATTATGATTATCATAATGATTGATGATTATGATGATGAAGATTATGATGATGAGGATGATTAATGATGATGGTGACGATTGATGATCATAGATGGTGATTAATGATTGATGAGGATGATTATAACGATGATGACTAGCACAAAGAAGATAATGATGATTAAAGATGATGATTAATGATGATGATTAATAATGATTCATGACAAACGATCAACGAAAACTTACGAGAAATCTTTGGTCGTTTTGAATTTTCTCAATAGTTTCTTGCAATTTTCTGATGCTTGTACAATTGAAACATTCTAAAAAGAAGCATACCTTATGAAAGGAAAGTTTTGAGGTTGTGCGCAGGCTAAGAAAACTTTGGGTCAAAGGCAGTCTGTCCCCTTCAGCTATTGGTTGAAAGAACAAAGAAATTGATTTGTTCAAATTTGAATGTCGTTTGAATAATGAATAATCACTGCGTCTTGCTGCCATAGAGATGTTTGCAGCAGCAGAACTTCAAAGGATTCAAAAGCATTAATATAAAGAAGATCTCATTAGATTGATTTAGAATAGCAAACCTTTATCACATGACACTCCTTCGAATCCAGGACAACAATCCTTAATCATGACTGGCTGAACGCGATATTCTTGAGCATACAGAGTCACATACTTTGCCCTGTAAGATAAAAGTGATAATGGCGGATAACAGAAGGGTGAGACCTTGTTGTATACAAAGGCAACCGGTTCTTAAAAAAGAGGCAAGAAGGCAACATTCGTTCTGTGTTAAATAGAAGTTAAACTTGAACACAGGGTTACCTGTAGCCAGGACAGTATCTTCTTTTGGAGTAAATGCTGCTGCAAAGGTAGAAATATTTTTCCACGCGTCTTTCAAGTCGGCTGACTGTGCACGAGAAATTTCGTTTTACCATGTAATTACACCAAAAACCTTTTCTTTGTCCCATAATTGGGTTCGGCAGAGATGACTGATAATTGCTGAAAAATAAAAATATTTAGAATCAGTTCTGATAAACACTTGTCACATGAGTCGCCAGAATCGGGGACACTCCCCACGGGCTCCCCATGTCCCCATCCCCATCTCCGATCGCCTGGGCTCAACCACTCAACTTTCGGAAAATTCGCACGATTGTGTCGTGGTGGATGATAATAATGAATCAAATTGAAACTTCACTGGAGCAATCGTGAAAGTCGAGCCAATTTCCACATTCAGTTGTCCTCTTTCAGGAGGTTTGCTTATACAAAGAAAAGACCGTGAGGACGAAAATATCTGTCCGTTTTTCAGAGGTGTCCGCTTTATAGAGGTGCCCGCTTTATAGAGGTGTCCGCTGTAAGGAGTTGTCCGTCAATAAGGCTTCTACTGTAGAAATGATCCGTGAGAATTTGAGCCGTCAGACAGTCCCCGATCGGATGTCCGAAAAGGGCGAAAAGGGCCTTTAGAAAATTTGATGGCAAAAACTTTTATTGTGAACACAGGACATTTAGGTATTTGAAGATATTAATTTTAAGTTATTTTTTAATTCTGTAACAAGATAAATAGTTAATGCTTGTATTTTTTGTGGTTTTAAATTCAACTTAATGAATTCAGACAAGTAAAGCAATTAGGAAAAGTTCAAAACACAAGAACTCACGCATGCTTACAAACAAGAAACGAAAACGAACACATTAAGTCTCGCCAAAATTCCTGTGGGAACTTCTGCGCACTTCACTTGACGCAGCAAAGAAGCACAATCTCTTTTCTATAAAGGACCTAGACTTATTACATGAATCGCAGTTATTGTGGCCACCAGTTGGATGGCTTTTTGTTGCACACGGGGGATTCTTCCGGGGGGAAGTTCTTCGGGAGATATGCTGCGCTAGAGGGTATACTTTTTCGGACATCTAGTCTTGCCAAGGGTATACTTTTTATCAACTTTGGTCTAGCCAAGGGTATCATATTTGGCAATGGGGGGGCATGCTTTCGTCTTTAGTAACCTTGGAAAGTAGAAATTTCATCGTAAACATTTAAAAAAGTAACTAGTAAAAGGAACAAGTCGACCATTGAATTTTCCGACTAAACCAACGATTTGGATCGTAATTGTCTCGCCAAGGATATAAATTTGGTAGAAATTGGCTAACCAAGGATACCATCTTCTACTAAAAATTAGTCTAGCCAACGGTGCCATTTTGAAGATGCAGGCCGCAGACCCCTACCCAAAATTTAGCCAAGAACCCCCCCCCCCGTGTTGTTGTATACAGGCAGCTCAGAATGATAGTAAAGTAGCCAATTGTCTTTGTAATTGGTTTGGAGTTTTTAAGCGGACACTGACTGAGACTCATGTAATACGTCTATAAAGACTTATCATCTGCTACTGAGATCTTTGCTTTAGTTCTGATTTCTTCAAACGAATTTAACCATGAACCAACCATGGCTTCATTTTAGCGTAAATTGTTCTTATTATTTGATTTTTTGACTGATTTGCCACCACCTTTTCCTTTTACCACTCGTAAGTCAGGGTTGGTGTCACCTCCCGACAGAGGGGAGGGATTAGAACTTCCACTAGTAGGGCTGTAGTCCCACCAGACCCCTAGGGGGCAACCACAGTCTGTAGTCTCAAAATCATGTTTTTAGAATATTTTTGGAAGCTTATAACCTCGAACGAAAAGTTCCGAGAAATTGACCGAAAATCCGACAAAGTTCCGAAGAATTTGACCCAGTTTTAGAAGCGCCGCGTTTCCATTAAAAGTTGCTCTCATTAAGGGCGTACTCATAAACGAGTCATAACAAATATAGCAAGGATAAACGAACACATTTGAAAAAGTAAGGTTTAAAGCTTGATGTCCTCCGCAACTGGTGGGTCTTGAAAAGGTTGACCTTGAGCTTTAAAAATAGGTTAGTTTTGCCTCGGGTGGGCTATAGCACTATTTGAAGATTGGTGTTTTCTGTTAGCAAAAGATTAGAGAAACAATGTCTTATAATCAGGTGCAAAGGCAACACCCATTTTATTAAAAAAGCTCATCAAATACTGTACGCGATTCAGTACATGCTCTAAAAGCAATCTCATCTTTGTGATTAAGATAAAGACGAGATTTGGCTCAATTTCTTCAAAACTCATGTTAGGAACCTCTTAAAAGGCAAACAAAAAAAATTCCCGCGAGTTTCTGCAGGACACAGGAGTAACAATAGGCACCTTTCTGAGTCGGTTTATAAGAGAGGGGCTGTGGTGGCAAGGTGCTAACAAGAGTATTAAAGATCAGTCCAAGAATAGGAACAATCCCAGCTCAAACGAAACAGTATCAGCATCATTTTGCCGAAAATGATCAGTCAAGGAGCTCCAGCTTCAACTCAGACCAAAGGTTCGTTGTAAAAACGTGTATTAAAAGCTTCTGAATTCGGAAGGGGAAAACAAAAAGGAATTTAGGAATTTGGGGGAATTTGGCACTGCTAGATCGACTTCCTGTGCGGCGAATCTTAAGCACAGCAAGATTAAGAGTCAATAAAGACAGAAAAGACGACTGCAAACAGCACTGTGAATGGAGAACTTCAAAACTTTAAATCTGACTGTGTTTGAATTTGATTTAATGTAAGAGTAGAATTTATGAATTTTAAAGTGGTGGAAATTGAAAGAAACGGGTTTTCACGGGGACATATTATGTTAAGGACCATTTCATATAATTTGAAATTCAAATTTAGAACGAGTATTCTTTTTATCAAAATCGATATTTTTGAGGCTTTGAGGTAAAGAAATATTTGCCACCTTTTTAAAACACAACATTTATACACAGAAATAGAATACAGAGAGAAAATGTTGGTTTTGCGTTCACAGCAGTTGAGGGGTTAAATTTAGTAGTTGAAATTTAAGAAATAAAAAGTATGAAGGTACGAAATATAGCAAAGAATGAATACAGTATAAAATTATACATACTTTTGTTGGTTGTAGTAGCTTCCATCGAAGGATAAATAAGAACGTGCCAGGAACACGATTGATAGCAGAATAGCCAATTCAGCTCTGACTAAAATTGACAAGAAATAACCCATTTTGCGATCTCTCTTTGGCAGCAATCGTATTGTTATTTTCCTTGTGTAGATTTCCTTGAAGCGTGCTTCCTCGTAGAATGTTACTTGTGATAAAAGTCCCTCATATCCTCAATAAATGCATGGAATATTGAAAAGAAAAAGATTACAAGAATTAGTAGTCTTGCTAGACGTGCAGCACAGTTAAAGACAAAACACAGAGCCGCTCTGACCAATCATATAAAAGACTTTGAAGTTAAAGGAAATCCTTTGACATCCGGTTTTCAAACACGTTAAACATTCACTGTTAGGTCATAAATCATCGTGACAATTTCATCCCTGCATAACCGGCATTAAAATGAGTGCATGAGGGTGTTCGGGGTGCTCAATTTCCTGATTCAAAAGAGGGTGCTGAGTGCTGATGCTCGTACTGCCCATGCCAAATTTTCCGAGGAAATGAGGTTTTTCTTATTTGGTGCATTTTAGATGTCTGTATACTGTTCGTAGTTTTTTATTAGAAAAGGGTTTAACCCTTTTTGCTAAAAGGTAGTTTATCAATTTGATCGAATTTGATATTACTTGATAAATAGCTCTGGACAAAG
>JAADKT020022239.1:0-17277 GCA_011763395.2 Chrysaora chesapeakei
TTGAAGTAGCGTGGAGGGCTATTTTAAGTGGAGGGATATCATGGGGAATGCAAAGGGTGTTCAAGAATGTGGAGGGTTGTCTTTGAGAAGTGTGAAGGGTGTGAAGTAATGTGGAGGGCTGTCTTTCAGAAATGTGAAGGGTGCGAAGGAATGTGGAGGCTATCTTTCAGTAATGTGAAGGTTGCAAAATAATGTGGAGGGCTATCGTTCTGTAATGAAGATGATGTGCAGTAACGTGGAGGATGTTCAGTAATGTTGAGGACTATATTGCAGTAATGTGGTGGATGTGAAAAACTATGGAGGGTTGGGCTGTCTTTCAGTTATGTGAATGGTGTGAAATAATGGGGAGGACTATCTTTCAGTAATGTGAAGGGTGCGAACTAATGTGGAGGTCTATTTTGCAGTTATGTGAAGGGTACACAGTAATGTGGAGGGCTATTGTTCTGTAATGAAGTTGGTGTGCAGTATGTGGAGGATGTTCAGTTATGTTGAGAACTATATTGCAGTAATGTGGTGGATGCGGAGAAATGTGAAGGGTTGGGCTATATATCAGTAATGTGAAGGGTGCAAGGTAATGTGGAGGGATATCATCAATAATGTGGATGCTGGGGAGTAATGTGGAGAGATATCTTGTAGCAATGTGGAGGGCTATCTTGCAGTGATGTTCAGGAAGGATGTTCAGTAATGTGGAGAGCAATCTTGAAGTAGTGTGGTGGATGGAGAAAACAGTACATGGGGAATAGAAATTACTATGCTTCGTTACAACATTCCTGATTCCTATACCCATTCCTTCCGGCTTGCCAAAAACCCCTGCATAATGTTTTCATTCTTCAAATATAAAAATAAGATTAAGATAAAGAATAACAATAAGTTGAGTTCAAGACGAAGATTACCATTCAAATTAAGACTTGCTTTAAATTCTTAGTTAAACACAAAGACTAAAGCTAACATTAAAGTTATCTGCTAATCTAAAGCTACCATTAAAGTTTAACATTAAGTGAAAAACACCAAAGGCCTGGGCAACTATTGTCTCTTAGTAATGAACAATAAACTGCTGCGATTTTGCAGGAGGAAAATCATTTGACGTAAAAAAACAGGTATTCAATTTCCAAGCAATTGAATAGGCTTGAGAGCAAGGCCTTTAGCTATGTTGATTCACTTTGAGAGTGATAGGGATTAAGATAAAGATTAACAATTAAATTAAGATAAAGTGCAAGTTTAACATATGCAATGTACAATACTCCAAGGTTGAAGTCCTTACGAGCAGAGTTCTTTGAGGGGCGGGGCGGTGATATTTGTCAGGTGGTGGTCAGGGACGGGCAGGAGCAAGTCTTGTTTACTACTTCCATAGTAGTCATGGCCATTGATTTGTACGAGCATTTATGTTACGCTTCTCAAACCTGCACCTTCCTCTGCCAACTGTCAGGTAGTTAAGCAATAGCTTGCTACATCAGTCCCAACTGTTATCACTGATTCTGTAAATTGGGAAAACCTCTATTCTGTCGCAAGGCATTGTCTGCAGATAATGCTCCTATCTAAATTTTGTTTCTACATATCAGACATAAATTACTGGCTTTTTGAATGTTAAATTGCTCCTACATCTTGATATGGCTACAAGTAATGAACCTGACTGATTATATTCCCTAATTTTAATGTTTCCTGGACTAACTAAAAGTTCACTAGGTTTCAAAGTCGATGTTTTCATGAATACACAGTCAACCAGCTCTATATGGTGTGTGGAAATGCGGTTATCAATTTCAATTGTGAAAAATGCTATTACTCGATTTCAAAAGCCTATTCAGAAGTGCATTTCACTAAAAGCAAACTAACATCTTTTCGAAAATGTTTTTGAACATGGCTGACTGTATTCTTCAACCCCAAGCAATAGGTTTTTGCCTAAATGGTGAAAACGTTGCTTATTTCTCGAAAACAGGGGAAAGCCATCCTAAGGTGTACTTAGGGAAAGGGCAATATCAACTTTAACCATTAAATACCAAATAGCAAGGAGTCTTTCCTTTCATGTATTTGGTAGGTGATTTGGTTAAAATTGATTATTGATTAAAAATCTAACTGTATAAAGGAAAAAGCCAAGAATTTTGACATTGGTATTCTATCTAATAATATAACGTATTATAATATCAAAATGAGAGTTTTTGTTGTGACGTCACTATGACAACATCATTAAATATAATTTGGTTTTTTCCGAAGCTCATCCGCATACCAAATATTGTAATGACATAGAATTTATTATGCAAAACATTAAAAAGTAAATCAAAAACAGACTTTCCTTACAGCATTAGAGTAACGGAGAATTTCAGTAAATCCATCATTATCTGACACATGACAATACTTTAAAATAAAGAGAAGATATTCTCGTTAGGAAATGCCCTTTAACTAGAAAAAGAGAAACTATTCAAAAACTATATGAATAAGATATAAATTATTAAGAAATTACGTAATGCAATAAATAACCAACTAAAGAATCTGGGTGTTAAGTCATTTGTGATGACATAGCAAAAAAAAATTTTCTATAATATATTAAAGGTATTTATTATTTATTCTTTGCCTTTTCTCTTCTTAGTCTGGACTAAAGTTGTCTTTATAAAAGATTAAGAAGAGGAGGCAGAATCAACAACTTGTTTAACAACTCGCTTCCACAGTTTTTCTGTTCCTTGCTTTTGTGTAGAGTTCTCACATGTGATATGAGTGGACTGGCGGGAAATGTTGGATCTTTATTTTTGGTTCTCTTAATATCTTCATTTATAGTAGTTACAATTGTTCTTCTTTTTCTTCCTGGGTAATTTTTGTTTGTTCTTTCGTCGAAAAAGTACCTCGTAGCTTTTCTTGCTGGAGCATCTGCAGGTAGTCTCATGATATGACCTAACAGTTTCCATCTCTTTTCAGTTATTAGTAATGATAGTGGCTCTGTATCAGTTTTTTCATAAAGTTTTTTATTACTTATTTTTTTCTGGCCATTTTATTCCTATAACTTGTCATAGTTGTCGTCTGTGGAAACTGTTGTTATTCTCTTCATCTGTTTTTGACATACCCCAAGTGCCAGAGTTGTATAGGAGAATACTTTGTACCAGTGCTTCATACAGCTTCAATTGTGTCTTTTGTTTTGTCAATTTGTTCTTTTTCCATAAATCACCACTGTTGTTCATTGCAAATGTTGCGAGGTTTTATCTCTTCTGGATGTCCTCTCTGTCTCCTATTTTAGATCCCAGCTTAACTACAATTCTCCATTTTTCTTCTTCTTTCTTTTCACCTCCTTTAATAACAGTATGTTCAGTTTTTCATCAATAATGCATAGATTGCATTCTGTCAGTATTTCTTTCGCATTGTTGTATATCAGTTCTTTGGATTTCTCTTTTTCTGTCACAAAATCACAATCATCAGCATATATCATCTTGTTTGGTAGGCTTGAGTTTTCCCTTTCTATCCACTGTAGGTTAGTATCTCTTACATCTATCGGTGCTTCTTCGACTGTTTTTTTTTTCTACTTTTCTCAGGGCATTTTCAAAATACGTTGTAAATAGGGGTCAACTTATGTTGTCGCCTTGCGGGGAACCGATGTTGGACTTAAACTGTTTTGTTTCTGCTCCATCAACTTTAACTTCCAAGGTGGTTTCACTAAGTAATACACGAAGTATTCTCATCTCATCTTCATCAAAAATTTCTTGTTCTTTTCCATGTATCATGTCAAATGCGCTTGACATGTCAATTCCTGTAATAAAAACTGTTATATCTTGCTCTTGTGCTTTCGCTATTATTCATCTGTGAGCCTAAACAACATTCGTGGTGCTTCTTCCCTTTCTATATGCACTTTGCGAATTTGATAAGTAGCTGTCTATTTTCTTTTCTAATCTGTTCATAAATATTTTGGATAAAATTTTACGAATTACTTCTAGTAAGGTTATTGGTGTTAGGTTCTTCACTGGTCCTCTGGCCTTTTTTGGTTTTGGTAGTGGCAGTAGAATTCCTGTTCCTATCTTTACTGTGTTTTCATTGCTCCCAAAATGTTGTTTAGGATTTGACTAATTTCTGCATGTAGTTCTTTGGGTGCATATTTTATTAATTCAACTTGGATATTGTCTTTCCCTAGAGATTTGTTGTTGGACATTTTTGAACAGCTTTTGTCACTTCTTCTGATGTGAATTCTTTATTTAACTTCTTGGGTGGTTTGCTAAATTTGATTATTTCTTCAGTATTATTTTTTGGAAATGATTTTTAAAGTGATTTTCTATTACTGTGTACATCTCTTGTGGCTGTTTTACATTGTGTCCTTGTTTATCATGAACAAACTGTATACCAGGATTCTTACCTCTGAGAGCTTTTACTGAAATGAGCATGCGTGCATCATCTCTGACTGTCTCAATTTCTTTTAATCATTTCCTCTATTTCTTTCTCGTTCACTTCCTTTACTCTTTTGTTCATTTCACGTAGAATTTGTTTTCTGCTAGATTTCAGTTTGTTGATTTTACTTTCTTTTTTCACATGATTCTATTTGTAGTCTTAACTTCTTCTGTGCATTTGACATCTGTTCCAGTTGTTCATCTTTCACTTGTCCTTTCATCTCTTTTTAAAACCTATATTTGTTTCAGCTGCTTTTTGAATAATTTTTTTTATCTTTTCCCACCTGTGAGGCTGTTCTTGATTGTCATTTGTCATTTCTTGTTTATTTTCATATATCTGGTCTACAATGTATTGTTGATATTGGTCTTGAATGTCCTTGTCTTCCGCTAATCTCTTCGTGTCTATCTTTTTATCCTTTTTTACTTGTGGTATTTTATGGTACATTTTTGCCCAATTGACATTCATATTCGCTGTTACTAGACGGTGATCATTTTAAGGTACATATAAAAAATTTATATACTGTGTTCGTTCTTACCGTAAGGTATTCCCAATACATGCTTAGAAGCAGTTTTGGATTGGCATGAGATGATTATATAAACCAGTAGATTAGAAACCGCACTAGGAGTGATGTGAATACTATTTTCAGTAAGAGACCATTTTAATATAATTGTTATCAACCTATCCCAAAGCATTTGTTTAAGATACAAAATGATAAAGGTGAACTGTTTTCAAGTTAAAAACTCACCCAGATTTCTTAGAATACGCTTTTCCTTTCGGACATTGACAATATTTGGAATCACAGTGACAATAAGGCTGAAGTAGGTCACTGTATGCTACGCCATCTTCCCATGAAGCATCTCTAGAAAAGAAAGACAACAGTAGACAGGGTTTCTTTCTTGAAAAAAAAACTGGCTAAAAGGCTAACCTCAAATTTTGTTATCCTTTTGACTAAATCGACCAAAGAAATTTCAAATCTAAGATTCGACAAAAAAATTTTGACCGGAAGTTGACTTTTTTGGTTATGTAATCATCTTGTGAAAAATATTTTTGAAATAGTTTTATAATGCAGATAGCTTTAAAGCTTTCCACCTCATCTGACAAAACTGATTTTATACATTAACTCTGCAAATTTAGGAATTTCGATTTACATACTTCCCTTCGAAAAGTTTGGAAACGGTCGCTTAAAAATGGCGGCCAACAGTGGCCAAGGGCCTAAGCCATATTTTCATTTCAAAAGTCAGATGCCGCGCAGACATTATCTTGCGCAGTTTCGGCGGGAAAATATTCGTCATTGCACTCGCCATCATTTTCAATCATAAGGAGAAGATTATTTGATATTATAATGAAAAAAAAATACATAAAAATCTTAGAAACTGTGCCTTCAAAAACTAAGGAAAAGATTTTTGGGACTACTGATATGAAATTTTGATGTTTCAATGAAATTTTTGCTGCAATTTAGGTTTTCACGAATCAAATGAAATTTAAAGTTTTGACAACATTTTTTAGGTGAGTGAATTTCTAACACGACAGAAGAGTGTGCTTTTGAAAATATCATACTGCTGATTTGTGATATGTTTGATGACTGCAAAAATTTGTGAGAAAACTGCTCATTAATTTTATTTTTCGAAAATGCGTTTCAATTTCTCCGATCTTGCCCTTTTTTAGTTTTGTGAAGAAGACTCCATTAAAATGGTCGCCATTTTTAAGCGACGGTTTCAAAACTTTTCGAAGGGAAGTATATTGAATATATTTGATCGTACAAAGTTTTTAGTTTCTAGATATGGCATGATATTTTTTTGATAACATCATCATTTTTTTAAAAGCAGGCAGAGCAACAAAGAAAGATGAGTTACAATCAACACATGAACAGATTTAGATGTACTCCTTGGTGCAGAATACAAAAATATATGTTCCAACGCTTGGAAATTCCTGGACAAGTGAATTACAGGCATTACCAGCACAGATTTATACAAGATTATTAAGCCATTATGCTAGCTGAAGTGTAATATCTGTCGCGTTAACTAAACCATGATGACTTGAGAGGAAACGTATGATTTGACACCATCAATTGAAATATAAATGTTTTGAAGGCTGCAAATGCCAGGAAAAATTTATAAGTGGCATGTGTTCATGCCCATGATGGTACTGATATAATTACACAAAGTTTGCAAAGTTTATCTGTAACTAGGTGGACAACCCGTGGAAAAGCAGCGAAAGTAATAATTGAAACAAAAGATTGCTCTTATGAAAGTGTTAAAAAAACTTCAGCAGGACGCATCTGTTCTTCAAGTAGCCAGATCAAAAGCCAAAAAGTTGGAAAAAGACTTTGGTCTGACGGTATTTTATAAATCTTATGCATATTCAAAGATCAAAAGAAGTGAAACATATCAAAATATCAAAACAGGTGTACATGAAGACTAATTGATGAATTGAAATCTTTAGAGCTCTGATTAAATGCAAGACTTCCTTTTCTACTGAATACGTCACTACTTTCAATTCTTTCCCAACATCATTCCAACTTAAATTTCAGGAAGCCATAAATCAAACTTGGAAAAATCATCCATAAAGAGAAAAGTTTTTCAAAAAATCGTACACTTTCTTATTAAATATCCTTTGTGCACTTTCTTATTTCAGGTCATTGTTGAAATGTGTATGTGTCTGTTCTGAATTGTAAATGTTTATATTCTTCAGCTTGCTGAAACTTTGCTATTGACTTCAATTGTTATGTGCTTAGAGTTAAAGATTATTTGTGTAATCCTGTTGACATGCTTATGACACCGACCTAATTTCTGATCTTATCTAGACATGATAGCATAGCTTCTCAAAGTTGAGAGTTTCTAAAGTTTTCCTGGGATCAACTGTGAGGTAGAAAATATGATTCATCGGCACTGAGATGTGCTCATTGCGCTTGAAGATGAAGGGGGACATGAAAGTCCAGTCTGAGGAGTGTGGCGTGTGCACGCACGAGATAAACAATAGAACAATAGAAAATAACAATGGAAAGTGCTCCTGCACGCAAGAGATCTCGTCGAGAACGGCCAAACTCCGCAGATTGGAAGAAAGTCAGAATTTGAAATGTGCAGGAAAAGCTCGTAGAAGATGTGGGATTTCAGGCTGCTTCAGCCGAAAATTGTTTAGGTTGAGGTAATTCTGATAAGTGCAAGGATTCAACTATCGATTTCTCCAAATCGGCCTAGATATTATCTGAAATCAAAGAGATTTTTGTGAAGGCCCTACAGCAGGCTTAGGCCATCAACATTCAACTCAACTCTGGGATGGGACCAAGAAGAACCATAATAGACAGGGAAATAACCATATCTATCAAATTAGAGGGTTTGTCAAAGCTCTGAAAACGCCTTTGTGATCCTTACCATCTGGAAAATCCAAATCCATCAAATACCAATCAACATGAACATTGGATCGTTTAATTAAAAGTTTGAAGTAAATGAAAACTGAGATCGAGGCAATCCGAGAGCACCATTTGAAAGATAACAGGAAAAGATGGAAACTGTCAAAACATCAATTCTCTAACACTTTGAAACTTCTCTAACACATATATTTGAAACTTTGATGTTGGGAGAAACTCTTTACTTTTTGAATAATGTGTAGGTCGTTTAGAAGTGACAATGTACAGCCTCAACGAACGTGTTCTGACCATAAGATTAAATTTGTATGGCCATCAAGATACATGGACTGTTAAACATTCAATGATACTGTTAAATTTTGAACGGTATTGCAACGAGCACTCAAAAAGTAATACTGTCAGAATTATGTGCACCATCATCAGAAGATGACGCTCAGCCTCAGATTTGGTAACTCGGCTTGAGCTGTTGGGAGAGCTTTCATCTGGCCCTTGCTAAAGGAAGCTAAAGAGCTTAAAGAAATTGTTGAGTAACTCTCCAAGTCACACAGTCAAGATTGTCTGTCCATTTATCGTTTATGTTTCGGTTAATTCCTTATTGATCAGTTAATTATGGAATTGCCACTTTTCAATCTCAAATTCATTCAACTTGGCAACCACAAAATCTCGAAGCAAATTTGCCGAGCAGCCTAATCCTGCCTAATCAATCTTTTTTGTGGTGCTCCAACTCTGATGATTTTCCTCTCATTAATTGCATCCTTAGTATAAAATTTATATTTCTCTTTGAATCGCATTTACAAGTTCATTTAAGGTAAACAAAAAATAATTTTCTGAGTAATTATTATCAAAATGCAAACAAAAAGAGACAGGTCCTACTTTGGCACGTCTGCCAAATTACCGTAACAACAATTACATTGATATTAAATTTAGAGTCCAAAAATCTTGCTATGACTAGAAAGAAAAATAGGCTATATATAATTGTACAAATAACAATCTCAAACGAATTTTTTCCAGTTTTTGAGAGTTGGAGTTAGTTGAAGAAGTAAAATTTATTCACAAGGCAACCCAGTATGGCAGACAAACCCTTTCTTAATTTCAAATTCTCATTGGCTCATGTGTGGCATATAGACGCATTAAACTTGAGAATAAACCCTTATATCCAACAAAATTTCAAAATTCAAATACTGGAAGAAAAACCAACTAAAAACAAAGCAGGAAATCAGAATTTTCACACCCAAGTTAACAGCCAAATCTTGTGAGAGAAAATTATAAAATTCTGTTTGAGCATCACTTCGAAACATTCCCTGTTGACAGTCAATGTTCAGTACCAATGATAAGCACAGACCACATTATCAACATTTATAGCCCCAGAATGTAATTGTACTAGTTCATTGGTTAACCAAAATAACACTACTGTAAAAGGAATTGTTCCATCACAAAGAAGCTTATGTGATGCGGGTGGGTAGAAATAATATAAAAAGCGTCTGATACATATTAAATCAGAAGAAATTGCATTTAGCCATGCCCAATTACAGAACGCCCCAATAAATACCCATGACAATAAAGGAGTGAATGAACTCTATGAGGTAATTAATTATTCCATGGACAAGGACAAGAATTATTACAAAGTGGTAATGGGAGACATTAAAGAAGATATTGGAAACATCGGCAAGGAGAGGGAAACACAACAGTAATACACGACCTTGGAGAGTGGAATGAACGACAAGAAATGCTGATTCAGTTTTTAACATCAAAGAATCTATTGAACACCAATTCACTGTTTAATAAAGTGTAGAAACGAAAGTGGACTTGCTGCAGGCCAAACAGAGAAACCAAGAACAAACGTACTTACTAAAACGCAGAACCACCCAAAATGATCCAAAAAAAATCAAGCCATTGCTGTGTAGTAAAGTGGTAAATTATTTTTCCTTTGGGCGAACAACGTGAAAAATGCACTTTGTTACTTATTTTCAGAGTAAATATTTTGTGTGGTACTCTCAGGGGTTTAACCAATCACTGCGGCTTTTAAAGCTTGGAATCAGTATAAAATATATGAAATCTTAACTTTTGTTAAGAGTTTTGCATAATCATGAGACAGGAGACTTTCTGCGCGATCATCGCAAGTCGTTGAATAAAAATTGTGACATTTTGCCCGTAGCAGAGCCTTGATGATCACTACCTATTATAATTATTTAGTTGAGATGTATAGTGGGCTAGCGTAAAATCATAGTCAACAGAATAAATTTTCTTCATTTTTCTGCAATTTTTTGCACATTTCAGTGGTTCTGCCTCAGACAATTAATGTACTTTTAGGTTTAGCGGATCAAATTTTGACTTGTTGAGACCGCATTCAATGTATTCTATTCTTCCTCCATATTCGCATTTAGTGTTCTGGAGTAAAGTAGCCACCGGGAAAAGCATGGAAATCATTTTTGAAAGCTAGTTTATGCAAATGCATACGTCCAACAATAAGTCCAACTTTATGTACTTTTTGAAAGATGTCACAAAAAATTCATTTTTACAAATTTTCTTCAGAAGACAACATGAACTTCGGATGCAAACAAACAGTTCTACTGGAATAAATAAAACAATCGTTGTAAAAAAACTAAGTCTTAAGAAAACACGATAAAAAGCATTGTAGATACGACATGACGTTGTTTTCTAATTTTTTACACTCATTGTTGCATTGAGCGAGTTTTGTATTTTTCCAGGCCTGATGAAAACAATCTTGCGTAAAAAAAAAAACGGTAGAATAGTTGTTTGATATATAATGAATTTCTCCCCCCCCCCCCATTTTCTGCACTGGGGGGATAACACCTCTTGTAGATGGACCGAAATGTGCCGCTGAGATTTTAGAAACGACCAAGACCCACTAACAGTTTAGACACATTCCTCTTATTGCCCTTTTTATGGGGAATACAAGTGGAATATGAGAGCAATAAGACTTTTTATAGGCCTCATTTTCACTTTTGTACTAGTATCGCCGGCGCAATATTAGCGCTATTTCGACCCAAAAAATCTTTTATTAATTATCTTTGTTTTCCCTACCTTCTTATATGGATTTTGGTAAGAAATGCACCCATGTTTTGAGAATTTCAGAGGTAAAACCCACCCATATGGGCGGCATATAGCTGTAGCAAAGTTATATCAAGAACAGTAAAGTTCTGTCCCCGGGCTTTTAGGATTTGCACTTGTTTTCGTGTTTTCAGCAGGTTTTCTTTTTTTAAGGCACACACTTGCAAATCTATATTAACTACGGTGGTGGATAATCACTACTATGGTGGGTTATTATGCTTGATGTGGTGGGTTACAACGCTTGTTGTGGTGGTAGTATTTGCGTAATGTGGTGGATAATCACTACCGTGGTGGGTTATTATGCTAGATGTGGTGGGCTACTATGCTTGTTGTGGTAGTAGTTTTTGTGTAAGATGGTGGATAATCACTACAGTGGCAACACCCTCTCACTGATTAAGCTACATGCTGTAGTTGAGGAAATTTTCAAGACAATAACACCAGAAAAGGAATCAAGATCAATGGACAAGGCTAAGCAATCTTAGATTTGCAGATTGTATCATCCTGTTTGAAATTCCTGAAGACAATTTACGTAAACATATTAACTAATTGAACTGAATAAGGAGGGAAACTGAATAGGAAGACTGTATCTTATTTTATATCTATCTTGATACTTGTCTATTTAATCACTGTTCAAAAAAGATAGGTCTAGGGAGACAGTAAAGAATACCTTTCGGGAACATATATGCCAAACTTTTTCATTTCCTTTATAAATTCATCTTGGTTGTTACAAGTGGGGCATCTGAAAAAGTATCCACTTGAGAGGGCTTGTTGCTATGGAAAATCAATAACAATTTCTTTTAATTTACAAGCTGTACAAATTTAAAACAAGCAAAAACTTAAAACAAGCTGACACAACCTAAAAAACCTGAAAGATCCAAAAAGAGCTATTAAATTGGATTTTAGGCTGAAAAAACCGGAAAGAACCAGTTGTTTTAGCACAGAAAGGAAAAGTAAATGCCTTCTGATGGTGGTCAGGTTTTCAGGCTGTTTCAGGTCGTTTGAGCTTGTTTTCACTGTATACAAATAACAGACTATAGACGCCTTTTATTACTGAAATTGAAATTAGGCTAACATTGTTTACGAAACCTACTGAAGAATGCAAGAAAGGTGAAAAGGTCTGTGATCGTGAGTACTTATACGTTTGAAAAAAAGGTATCAGCAAAATTCTTTTGAATTGAGATTAACAGCAGAAACAATTTTAGGCTTATTAAAAGATTTTTTCATCTGATACTACTCAGAGTCTGAACATCAGAATAAGACCGAAACAATAAACTAAGGCACAACATATACCCATTTGCTGCTCGAAATGCACAAATCAGAAAAAATTTGAATTACATTTTGTGCTTTAAACACCAATGAGTTTTGACGGGAAGAACAATCAAAATAAATTGAAGAGTCCAAGTGAGAAAACGAACTCTTTCTGTCTACACAGGACTGGCTTCTTGGTTTTGATGTGAACAAATTAAAAAATGCAGGGGTGAAACGAGGATCTGGTCTTGCCAATTATTAGAAAACAATCCTTGTTGTAATTCTCCCCACACCCTGGTCGATCTAGTAAATGTTGTCCTATGGCAGAGTAATGTTTAAGGGTGTGAAAATTGAAACCAGAACTGAAAATTATTTCAGACCATGTCCTCTTTATCGTTGGAAAACACCTTTTTTATAAAAGGGAAATGTCCTTTTTATTGCCATAAATGCCCTAGTTTGCCCAGCCGAATAAGCCATCAAGTGAAATTCAAATGCCTCTCCAAACCACATGAATTTTCCGCATGTTTTTTTCCTCCCAATCTCAGATGCTTGAATTCCTCTCCTCCCAACCCCAAAAATTCTCAAATAGTAAGCTAAAAATTTTAATTCGTTACAAATTTAAGTTAAATCAACCGAAAGCACACTTGTAGAATGATAAGTGCAATTATCTTTGAAATCAAAATAAATCTCTACCTGGCGGAAGGCAGTTTTTAAGAATTTATGACTGGTGGAACAAAGTTTAAAGGGGCCTGTGGCCCTTGAATATGTAGCTGCATGAAACATGCACTAACAACTCGACACACATCCTTACCAGGCTGGTAGTAGCTACAGTGCTTTCGTTCTGCTTTTGTTCCCTGCGTTGTTTTTTTTTAACCCTTCTTGACAAAATGTCAAGGCCAACCCGAAGGAAACCAAAATAGATGCAGCAAATGTTTGGTTGGAATAATATGTAAAGCAATTTCGCTTCAAATCCCAGAAATTTGAATTCTTCCATTCCTGCCTTGTGAGTCTTTATCTTCAACGATAAAAACTTACTTGGGAAGGCAAGGCATATAATTTTCTCAAATCAATGAACATAGCGCAAGAACCTATGGGAGAAACAGGGAGTTCATTGAATCTTTGAAAGGACAGGGTTTTTTCAGTATGCAAAATCTATGCCTTTCCCTCGGCTGATGTGTTGATGTTCAATCAAATTTTTGAAGGCAAGGAGAATGAGACTGTGAATGTGTGTTTTTATGCTAGAGGCTGATTATCAAAGCGGTCAGGCATGAGCAAGGATGTCAAAAAGTAAAACCTCTCAATCAAAAATTATTTCATAACCCTAATGTATAATGGTGGAACATCTCGCATGCTTC
This sequence comes from Chrysaora chesapeakei, assembly GCA_011763395.2. Taxonomy (NCBI): domain Eukaryota; kingdom Metazoa; phylum Cnidaria; class Scyphozoa; order Semaeostomeae; family Pelagiidae; genus Chrysaora; species Chrysaora chesapeakei. The sequence goes on from JAADKT020022239.1 coordinate 13,396, forward strand.
ATTTAACACACGGGTAGCCAAATTTACGACCACTTCGAAGTTCCACAATTTTAGAACATAGATTATTATCGAGATTTCTAGTAATTTATGCAACCTGCATGGTCCCAACAGTTTCCAACTTTTCTTAACGGTTCAATGTTCATGGCTGCAATTATGTAGATAAGTTGCCACTTTGCATGTGGCTCAAGGCATGCAAATTTCACTTGAATGAGGACGATAGCCACTGAAGAATAAAAAAGGGAGGTATGACCAGTAAGGGCCACCGATTCGGGCTGTATTTTGGAGAGGAGGATTGAGCAACTATTGTATTTTGATTAGTTTTGCGTTTGTCTATTGCATTATTTCATTTTATACAATTTTAACCCTGAATTTCTTTATGAAAATGAATAAATATCTGAATAACTTTTGTTCCACTTTAAATTTTTGTAGGTTCCTTGGAACCATTGGAACCTATCTTCGTCTGCCACTAAGATAAAAGGAGCATCCCAAAATTTGTAATTTTTCATATCTTGATTTTCTATCCTTTGGCAAGCTTCAAATCCCAAATTGTTAGTTAGTTGAAAAAATCCATATGGATGAGTGTTGATAGAAATTTCGTCACGTTTTGTCACGTTTGCAATTGATTGCTGAGGAGATGGAGGGATTGCCACGTTGAAAAAGGTTGTCTTAGGCGTAATGAAAAAAAAGTTACCTGCAAGCAAGTGCGGTGAAAAAAGTTGTCTTTGCAGCATGGCATTTTTAAAAATAAATTGACATTATGATTTTCATTTAGATCCTCAAAGCAAATCGCACATACAAGTTCCTTTTGAGATAGGTCAAATGACGACAAGTCTTGAACCGGCTTGTGCTTAGAGCAGTATGACCTAAAACAAAATTCTTAACAAATATTGCTAGTCTTAAAAACAACTGCGGAACAAAGATGGCAGTGCAAAATTAATTTTTGCAAAGAAGATGAACTAAAAAGAAGGATTTTATCAATTATAGTATAACAAATTTATTTCTGCAGAAAAAAAGGCCTAAAAACCAAGACAAACAACTGTTTTAGTCTCAGTACCAATACAACAAGCAAAAGCTTGACACATTTTAAGGTGACTCTTCTAATTCAAAATAAATTTCACTCAGATTAATTCAGATGAAATACCTGAAATCGCCAAAGAATTGGTGCATCATTCCAAATTCTTGCCCACAAGTAAAATGACAGTTAATTTTGCAGCTCCAAACCGCACATCCAACAGATGCTCCAGTCTTTTTGCAGAATGAACATTTCTGAAAATTAAAGCCATAAATCAGCCACATTTTTATAATCATTTTAAGCCCTGTTCAAGTGCAGGAAATATTTCACCCAATCTGCTAAAAGCAAATTTTCGATGGAATGTAGGATGTATTTGACCACCAATATTTGATGATGGCATAGTCAGTTGACCTTGCAGACTAAGCGTTAATGTCTACAACATTGTTAATATATAGTGAATAAGGCAGTCCTTTAGACCTCGAGGTAAGTAAGCTGGATTCTGGATTCTATCTTTCATCGATGCAAATATATCAAGGGCCTTGCAAGTCTCCATAGATATTTGTTGTTCGATGGAGATAACAGCCAAGTCATTTGTTCACTGATGGTTTATTCTTGATTATTGGAGTTTTTTATTAGCTTGAGCTTGGAAAATGACCGTCCTGTTTCATCTGATGTCACAGGTATGGCAAAAAAGAGCTGATATAACTTGTATTTTGGTAGTGATTTTTCAGCTTTGTTGTTAAAACAAATTTTTAAACATTCTTTGGCGACTTTCAATGACATTGCTGCTGTTTCAATTTAAATGTCTTCCTTCTCATCTTTTGAACAGCAAAACGAACTTTCATTTGAATTTGAACACCACACTTCCCTTTAATCTGGTTTTGAAAAATAGAATATTTGCAGTGAATTTCATCATCTTAATAACAAATATCCCCAGAACCATTTCTTGTTCCATACTCCCTTGATATTGTTCCAATCTGCTCTTATGTACTTTCAGCTGGTGTCATATCAAGAAGTTTGTCGGCGTCAAGCATTGGAATGATGCACGCAGGTCTCTGTGTTTGTCAAACCAGTCCACCATCTGCTGACAGATGCAAAAAATATATATCTTTCTTGAAGGCCACTTTTGGGTTTTAATCAGATGCCAATTCATAAAAATGCCGCGTTCTTCTATGGTTTCCCTTCTTGGCAAACTGTCTGTCAAAGGTTCTTGAACACTCCAAGCGTTGAACTTTTTGTTGCTTCACCTTTGGAAGCATCCTACATTACATGTTATTATTCTTTCTTTTGAAAATGACGAGCAGAACAGACAAACAACTGAGTACAGGCATACATGTAGAATGAAAGGCTGAGATAGAAGAATCTGAATATGACATTGTTTCCATGGTAAAAACCTCAGGCGAGGAAATTGAAAAGTCAACATCTCGACATTCTGACGTGGTGAACACTAATAACCAACCAAGATAACAAAAGTAATCCTGAACTAAGTAGGCGGGTGAAATCGGGTCTGTCTGGTAACCATATAAATCGAAGATTCAACTCAAAGATCGGTAAAGAATCTTTACCTTCAGTGCTCAGTACTTGAAAAGTTCTACTCTTAGGTGCCTAATTGCCGTCCCCCGCCAGTTAATTTATTGAAAAAGTGTAAATTTAGATTTATTTTACTAAACTTACTTGGATGTTCTTGGTGTGAAATTTCACTTGTACACTCAATTTGTTGGTTAAAGCTATGGATCTCCTTAGTCTTTCCGCTTTATAGGGCCCCTCGCTTTACGTTTCAGCAGTTTCTATACAAAGTTTGTCAAACAAAGTCCAACCCCCCGTTTATTCCAAACCCCCTAATTAGATCCTGGAGGTAATCCAACCCTCCTGCCAGTTCCGAACCCCTACAGCAATTAGGCACCTAAGAGTACTTAAGAATTAAATTTTGTTGTACGAAAGAATTTTTGTGATGCTTAGACTAGTTTTAACAGCTGCATAATAAGTAACTACAATACTACATTACTAATCTATACAAATACACATTTGGAGAAATGTTGTTTGTTATATTTTTGAAATCTTAATAAATAAGTGTCATTGAGGGGTTTATCCTACAAGAACAATTGTGGGACTATAGAATTTGTTTATAATTCTTAAATGCTAGAGGCACAAACCCGAAAATAATCCCTCCACTCTTCTACAGCAACAACATTCCTTGCACATCTACTACAAAGTGTAGTGTATTCTCATTTTATTGACTATTGAGATTGTCCCATCCGGAAATTGAGCACCTCCTCAACACCTCCAAAAATGAACTCCCTTGACCTTATCTTGTTCTTTTCCATCTGGTATGTTCCACAGTCTTGTTCCTTAGTCTTGAAACTTTTATGTTCCACAGTTCCACAGTCCTGTTCTGCTTTTCGTTTCTTCATCGTGTATTACTTCATGTTCATCAGTAATGTTCCTCAGTCCTATTTCAACAGTCCTGATTCTCGATCTTGTTTTTTTTTCATCTTCAGTAGTAATGTTCCAAAGTCTTGTTGCTTTTTGCCTAGGGACTGCTACCGTTCATCAGTCTTCTTACACTGTCTTGTTTCTCGATTTTGACTTTGTTGATATTCATTAGTAATGCTTCATAGTTTTATTCCTTAGTCTTGAAATTCCTCAGTCCCTCAGTCCTGTGACACTTTCTCGACACATGATCTTGTTTTGTTCATGTTCAACAGTAATGTTCCACAGTCTTGTCCTTAGCCTTGAAAATTTTTTATATTCCTCAGTCCTGTTCCACGGTCCTGTTTCTCGATCTTGTCTGCATTCATGTTTAACAGTAACATTCCGCAGTCTTGTTACTTCGTCAAGAAATTGCTAATGCTAATTGCTAATGATGGAAA
>JAADKT020022240.1:0-11214 GCA_011763395.2 Chrysaora chesapeakei
AATTAAGAAATGCTCAGAATGAGGAAGGAGACCAAAATGAATCTAGGGAGTCTGATGAAGATGATGTTGATATGGGTCAATTCATATCTGACAGTGAAAGTCAATCTGATATGGATTATGATGATGGCAACGACTTGGTTTACAAAGATTTTGATGATGATATTGATCTCAATGAAAATGAAGCAGAAGCTCCACTCATTATCAAAACAAGGTATGGACGATTAGCTGGCACATGGAGACTTGGCTACACATGATATAAACAGATTAATAATAATATTCAAGCTTTCATGGAGATATGTTGAAGATATTGATTTATGGTTGGTTAAAAGAAAATTACATCTCCTTTTTGGTGGGGTAAGTTTTTTTTAATAATGAAACCGGTTGGGTTCTTGTTTTTTATAATGTAAACTTGTACTTGCTTCGGTACCAACCCCTGCATAAATAATGAACAGTCCCTTACATTAAGTTTGTGTGTAATGGGGAAATTATATATACATAACCTGGTGTTATTTTAATCTATACAGTAGTATTTTTTGAGAAATTTAATTAATGTTGTATAGATGATTAATTGATTTTAATGTTCTAGGTAATATCGAAAATTCATTTGAAAACATAACTAAGATTATGAACAGTTGTCCTCCAGAGAAGCAAGAAAATGCCAGCATAATAACCGAAGCAATTATTAACAATCCTAAACACCCATCAGAAGTAGACAGCATGATAGATTAATGCATCAATAACTCTCAATTTTCGATTTTTTCACGTCTCCAAAGGAAAAGGAGTTGCAAACCATAGAAAAGAGGCAAAATAAGTAAGTGAATTTAATATAAATGTTATTATGAACACTTTGAATTATATGTTTCACTTATCTAATTATTATTTAGAGATAATTTTCATTGTGTTTTAGAAAAGTTCCATTGTGTGGAAAAATACATAGGAAGGGAATTAGGTGTCATAGGAAATCATTAGATCCAGATTTTAAATTAACAGATAGTGAAAATGAGGAAGTGAAAGAATAGAATAATATTGATCATGAAGAAGAGAAAGAGATTAGCGATAATGAAAAAGAAGAAGGAATGGTGGAAAATAATGACAAACAGTCATGGAGCGCATATATGTATCACACTGATATCAGAACAGGAGAGGAAGACGAGGAGGAGGATGAAGCCAAGGGGGTATTCAAGAATTTAATCAGGGATGAAGTTAGCGCAAGCAAGAGCGTTGATGAAGAGAAAGAGAAGAAGAAAGATTCACCTAAGAAGAAGAAAGGAGATAGGAAAAGAAAGAGAGAAGAAGTTAAAGAAGAAGAAGGAGACAAATAAAAAAATCAGTAAGAATTTTATAGAGTGTATTACAAACTTCAAAAGTAAAGCAATTATAAATTTTTATAAAAAAATGATTTTTATGAAATTGGTGTGTTTGTATATTGTAGATGAGTAAAATTTTATTATAGTTGTCATGATTTAGTGTAGGTTTCATAAAAAATAATGTATAAACAAATGCTTGGATTTGATATATATCTTTCTGCGTCAATAGATAGCGGTGAAGGTCAGAAAAAGTTTGAAATGGAAAAGAATATGATGATCAGTATGATGATGATGATAGCTTAACGACAGATTCTGACAGTGAAAATGAAGTAAGAAAATTAGGACAAATATGTATAAAGAGAAAGAAAACAAGAAAAGATATTTTAAGCTTAGTGGATCATATATTTCTCTATGATCAATAATTTTCAATGATTCTGACTGGTAAATCAGGTTGTGGAAAGACGTTTGGATGCAAACATCATAAAAAAATTGGCAAAAGGTTACTTCTGATAGGGAAGGAATTTTAACGAAGAAAATGTTATGGTTTTATGGAGTAGGACGGCCTGAAATTTTCAATGGATTGAAATGAAAACCTGGGGAAGATAATGTTGAATTCATAAGAGGAATAGATGAAACAAAACTTGCAAATGCGCATAAAAGCATATTGTTTTAATGGATGACTTAATGAGTGAGATTATAAACAATAAAGATGTCGCAGCTCTCAAAAGCTACACATCATAAATCTATTTCTGCTTGTATATTTTGGCAATCTCCACTTCCTCAAGGAGGATTAGCTCATGAAATCGCTACAAATGCTGATTATAAGTAATACTTGATAATCAAAGGGAAAGTATCCAGATGAAAGTCTTATGTCATCAGTTAGAACCAGGAGGTCAAAGGTCCAAGGCAGTGGCAGCTTGTTGCATTATTAGTATTATTAGTCTAATAACAGTTTTTTCAAGCAGGTATTTATTTTTCTACATTTTTATTTACTATCTATTTTAATTTTTTGTTGCCTATTTTGATTTTCCTGCGAGGTTTTCAAGACCTTTCATTCATCAAGGGAATGTGTTTTCATGTCAAAAGTACGGCTAATCCCTTTCTATTGAAAGCCCTTTGAATGACGTATTGCAAAGAGATTATTTTACTTAGCCAGCCGAATTGTTACCCTCAACATTCCAATAACAAGAGATGGCTTTTTCTTTGTATTTTTGATTTTGGATGTGACATAGTCATCAATAAAATGCCCCTACTTGTTCATGGCGTTATAAGATTCTTCAGACTAATAGCTGCGGTTTAGACATTTGTTTATTCCTTTCACTTTGTTTAAATCAAAATTGTTTTTCCGCAATAAATCAACGGTTTCTGCAAGATTGGAGAGTTTCTCATGTTTTTTCACTTCTTCCAATTCTAATAAGTTTAACACACGAACAAGGTTTGCGTTTGAAATGTGATGAAAGACCTTGCCCTGAAATTTTTTTGAATGACCAAGAGAGCGACACAGTATATGTGGTATTTCCTCGGATATGTGGTGATGAAGAGAAGAACACCTACTGTTGTTGGCCTTGTTTTGTCATGGGAGACCTGGATAAGGTTAGTAGCTATTATTTATGTATTTTGTCTATTTTGTAAGTATTTCATTTTCTAAAAGTATATATTTATGACTACAGTATTTCTTTTTTTCCTAACTGCTTCAAAAGCTGGCAAGATCTATTCGACTTTTTTCTTCCAATTGGATTGTAAATAGTCCATCAAATATTTTTAAGAAACATAGGTAAAAGCATGTTATGAAAGTTAATAACAGACGCTTTTCAGTACAAAAAATTATGACAAAATATAGCCACCAAGTTGGATGATGAGATAGGCCTAAAATGGTATGCTAATCTGCATTTCATGCATGATATGGGAGAATTGTTTCCTCTTCTGAGATGGCAACCACAGATAAGGTTTGTTGGATATTATTGCAACCTTGCATTTAATATACTTATTTAAATTTGTTTTAAGAACTGAAAAGGCCTGAAAAGTTTATTGAAGTTGTCATTAGTTGGTCAACTCATGTTTTTGACCAAATGTTTTTAAAAACATAGGTGAAGGCATTTTTGTAAAAGACATTTTTCTGAAAGTTAGTAATAGATGCTATTTGAGTAAGAAAAATTTCCTAAAGGCTTCTTAAAATGGATGTGTTATATGCAGGAATTTGATTAATTAAAGCACACTATGGTGTCTTTTTGTGCAAAGCTGTAAAGGTAAAATCTAAAGAAAGATGCTGTGAATAAGTTGTTTCACCACTTTTCTCAAGTTAGAAACAGAGCTTTGTATCAAAGGTTGCAAAATTGTTTTGATGTACTTCTATAATTTTCTTGAAGTTTATTAGTGTGCAGATATAGGTTAAATAATTGGGTTTGTGGGATTTTAGAAATTTGACTTACCTATTGATGTATCAATGTGTAGTATAGGAGTACTTGTATGTATGGGCAAAATTGTTTTTTGATGTACTTCTATAATTTTCTTGAAGTTTATTAATGTGCAGATATAGGTTAAATAATTGGGTTAATGTGATTTTAGAAATTTGACTTACCTATTGATGTATCAATGCGCGTAGTATAGGAATGCTTGTATGTATAAGCAACCCTGCAAAAAAATTAAAAAAGAAAAAAACAGAAAGCAGAATATCAACGCAGGGAGAGAATGGAAATCAGATGTAACCATTTAATAAAATATGGCAATAGATAGGGAGGGGAAGATGAGAGAGATATAAAATAATGTAAAAATAAATTAACCAAATGTAAGTGTATATCTAGAGGCTGGTAGATACTCTTAAATATATCCTATGTGTCCAAGAAGACGACTTTGAATTATTGTTGGAACTGGAAAGAAATGGGAAGTGCATGTGAGTGAATGTAAATGTAAATATCCCAGAAGGGGTCAGGTCTTCAAGGTAGAGGTCCAGGCAGACACACAGAGATCCTTCACTGGAAAAATGAAGGGTAGATTATCTAGAATTGAGTTAGGTACTGAAGGATTTACCTTGTGCACCACCTGTACAAAACAGAATGTAAGAATAATTTCTGTAATATATAATTCCAAGTATCTATATTATGAATAACAGTTTTGTACTGTACTGGATGCAAGAAATAATGAGCAGTAAGCCTGGGGGTGGAGGTCAGTGATCAAGAGATTGTATCATTTCATTGTGTGTGATGAGGTCAGTGACCTGAGGCTTATGGCTGATGTGGTTCAAGTCGACAAATTGTGCATGCGAGGCCAAAAGGTGCCTATTAATCTGGTTGGGGGATTCTTTTGAAGGAAATATCTGAAAAGGCAACAAGGTGACCTATTAAGCTGGTCAGGGGGTTCTTTGAAGGAAATATCTGAAAATCTGCAGAAAATTTTTTTGCTAAGGCAAAATCTCTTGGACATTTCAAAGAATGGGGAGAAAGACAGTACTGGGGAGATGTTCACGCAGATCACGTGGTGGCGGAGAGAGGGGGGGGATAAAAAAGCTACAACCAACTAACTGTTTTAATCATTGAAACTTCTGTAACTGTTTAAGCGAGTCTGTAATTTATTTCAAACATCCAGCTCTAGAAAATGGAAAACTGTATCCACGAATTCGATGAAAAGATTCATCAGGTGGCACATCATATGAGCATGGGCTTCGAAGAAGCAAAAAGCAAAAAAGAAGCAAAAAAGCGGATGGTGAAGAGCATAAGCGAGGTTGAAAAAGAAAGAAAATGATTGGAGGAAGAAAAGAAGGAAGAAGAGGAGCTAAGTCTGGCAGTAGAAGAGGCAGAGAGGGAAATTGACAGAAATGGAAGGTTTAGAAATGAAGAATTTTAGACAGAGGAATTATATGGAAGAAGAAAAGAAGTGGAAACTAAAGAATTTCCTGAAGACAGTGGAATTTTGAAGTAACTTTAATTTTGGACATTATAAGTCTATTCTTTTCTATATCTATATTTTTATTATTGTTAATGTTTATATTTGAATGTAACCGAAGAATTTCAAAATTTATTGGAAAAGCATACATTATGTGTGTTCATTTTATTCTTCGAAAAAATTGAGCTGCTTGTTAGATGTGCAAAAGAACTATAACCGAAGGTAAGTGTTGCCGTGGGGAATGATGAATTGCTTTGACAAAATTTTGAATGTATTTGTAGCGCATGAATATTTACAGTGCCTTTATAAATTTTATAAGAGTGAGGAAACTTTGCCTAATGGTGTTTTTTTCAAAGGTATGGAATTCACTCAGAGTAGAGGCAGTTGTTTCAGAGTAAGATAATTGTGATTAAGTTAATAATGGTAACTGTTTCAAGCCCTAGAAAACTTGAAAAGCACATACAAAAGAGGCAGGCATGGAATGGGGGCAGAGGAAATTACAAAGGAATACAAATTATTTTGCAGAACATTACAAACGAATAAGAATTATTTTGCAAAATTACATCTTAACTATTCCATGCCCATCTCTGATAACCACCTCTCAAGGACCTCTGCCTCAAGGACCTCCGCCTTTCAAGGAATGTGTAGTCAAGTTTTTTGAGAAAAGTCATTCATGTTCCATTTCCATACTCCTGTCTCTAGATGTGTATCTTTACTTAGCCTCTTGTTTCTGGTCTTCAGTTGTTTTCCTCAGGCCTAGTTCAGGGTCCTGTTTCCTCAGTTCTACTCAAGGTCCTATTTCTATATATTAGTCCAAGGTCTGTAGTCTATCACGGTGTTCCTTAGTTTTAAATTATGGAGAGTACTGTAGACCTCTTTCTCTATAGTGTGTTCAGTAGTTCTGACATTATTTCTAGTTTTCAGTCCCATTCCTTGGCCCTGTTCCTCTAATTTTGCTATTGTTCATGTTCTTTAGTTCTGAAATTATTCTCTGTATTCAGCCCCTTCCTTGGTCCTGTTCTTTAGCCGTGTTGTTTTTCAGTAGTCCTGAAATTAGTCATGGTCTTCAGTCCTGTTCCTTGGTCCTGTTCCACAGTGATGTTATTTTTCAGATCTTTGGCCCTGTTTCTTGGTCTCCTTCCTCAGTCTTGTTATTGTTTAGAATGAGATCTTCAGTCCCGTTCCTTGGTCTGGTTCCTCAGTCTTGTAAGTGAGTCTGGAAAGAAGCCTGGCCATCCTGTTTCTAAGCAGCCCAAAAATTTCCAAGCCTGCTCTCAACTACAGCTTGAAAGCACTGACTCTGAAGAAATTTCTTGCTCTGAAGTTTAAAGTCATCAATATCAACAGCGACAGAAAGTTCTTCTAATCAGTTCATCAAAGAAAGTTCCTCTTGTCAATTCTTTTAAGAAACGTCTTTGGACACTTCTTGTCTGTCTCAAAATTCTTCTTGTAAAACATCAGTGTCTCCTTCTTCTACAAAATAAGCTAATCTGACAAATCTAACGAATTCTGTACCTCTTCCAGATCTATCTAACATCTACAACTTTCAAACAAAATACGGTTATTAACTGCATAAACTGAAAAACCATATGTACAGGGCTTTTAGGCTTTCTTGACCTATTTATTATGTTGGTAATTTCAAACAATTTTGTACAGCTTCAGGAGCTCCAATTATATTTTAATAATTTAATGTCATCTCGAAAAGACAACGAAAAATCATGAACGAAGCATGGAACAACTCACCAAAAACACCATTTATTCGATGTGCGTAAAACTTAGACAAAAATGCAATTAGGCATGATGTGTACAAGCACCAGAGGCCGCATTCATGAATCTCAATAGGTATGAAATTATTACAATGAAATCGAAAACATTATAGAAAATGCTATAACAAATGAACACTTCATCATTGCCATCCACAGTCATAAATGTCCAAAGAAGTTAACAGCCTCAGTACCTACATGCATGTGCACACTTGCTTTCAAATACTTTAAAACTGCTCCAGTTCTCAAAGGTAATCCTCACATTGATAGATACATCATTATTCAAGTGGAATTGGCAAACAATGTCACAAATATATGCTCTATCTGTCATATACATATGCTTCTATCATGCCAGAATTCTATGAGCCATATTCTATCATCCTGAAATAGTAAGAAACAGGTTATCAACACATCAGTATTAAGAATCTGACAATATCAGATCTAATCAATACAAGACACCAATAATTGTTTAATTAAAAAATAATATATTTTCTGAATAATTTCTAAAAATTTTCTGAATAATTCCTAAAAAGTTTCTTAAATAATTTTTAAGGTTTACAAATGTAAAAAGGCTACAGGGGTTTTCCTTTTGTAATTATTTTTCGCAAAATGCGAAAATTTTGCAAAAAAAATGTTCTGATGAACTTAGAAAATTCTCAGATTTTTTATCAATGATATTACAAAGTTTCTTAATTAAATTTCGGGTTTTAGCATAATAAGGTTTTAAACTATAAGAAAGATTTTGTGGGGTTTCATCTTCAATGCAGAAACTTTTTGGCCAAAATGTAATAAGAGAAACTTGTTTTTGTAACAAAAAACCGCTTGAAAAATAAATTGATTAAATAAGATTCAAATTTCCCTTTCAGGATTATTTCAAGGTCAGTGCTTTTTCCTATTTTCCTTCTACTGGGAAAACTAGTGATACTGCAATTCGAGATAATTTCCACTGAAGAGGGACCTGAAGGTGAATGCTTTTAATGGCTTTGACGATAAAACAGAAATTTATAGATGAAATTGCTAATATACATGCTTTAAAGCAAGGTGGATGTTATGATAAATTTGAGTTTAATGGAGAGATAATAAGAATAGGAGATCGTATGTATTTTTTTATGAAAATAGTTATACTTATTATTTTTGTATTTTGTGAGTATTTTGATTTATTAATTAATGTTATACTTTGTTTTCTAATGTTAATTTTTTTTTTATTTTTTAGAGTTTCTGCAGGCTTCTATCAGTAATATGCAGAATATTATAGAACAAAGTAGAGAAGAATCTGGCTAATTTGACTTCTTCTATTATTTCTGCAGAGAAAATGCCCGAGTTAAATGCTATTGAAAGCGCAGTTGATAACTTGATGGAGTTAAGTAATAAGAAATATCAACAACAGCAACAGGAAAGTCAGTCTATACCAAAAATAAGGATTGGAAGAAAGCCATTGACAATGAAGGAAATGGAAATAAGGTGGGTCGATAATGAGCGAGAAGAAGAAGATGAAGTGAAAAATAATGAAGAAGAAGATGAGACAAGTCAAGCGGTAGATTCAATAACTGACACGCAAAAAAATGACGAAAGTGATGTCCAGTTTGTTAAAGATGACAGTGAGGAAAGCGAGGTCGATGGTGATGAGAATGAGCCGGAGAGTGTTGATGAAGAAGAAGAAGAACGAAGAAGGAAAGAGAAGGCTCTTAAACGCAAAATTATGATGGCGGATTTTAATGAATTTCTGCGTTTTAGAAAGCGCATGAGGGAGGAAGAGGATGTAGAAAAAGAGAAGAAGAAGAAGAAGATCGAAGAAAAAAAGAGGAAGTTAAAAAAAATTGAATTTACAAAAAACATTTTAAAAAATAATAGTATTATTAATAAAAAACGAGTTTAAAATATTTATAATTTTTTATATAATGATTTAGATTAGAAAATAGAGATGATTTGTTGTAAAAAAATAATGAAGAGGACATTAGAATTTGATGTTTATTTGTTTGTTTGAATCTGGAAAAATGTCTTTTTTTAAGTTAATAGAATAAAATGGGCGCTGGTTCAAGTACATTAGCTGCTTATTCAATGTTTGGCATAGATCATGGAGCTGAAAAAGAAAAAAAACGTTTATTGAAAGCTATGCGTATAAAAGGAAAGAAAGCAAGTTTATTTCGAAATATAAGTGGTTTTGGTAGGAAAAAAATGTATAGAAATAGAAAAAAGTTTAAGAAAAAAGTAGTTAATAAGAGAAAACAGTTTGGTGAAAGAAAGCATTAAGATTATTTTGATGTTAAAACAATGAAAAGAAAATTAGAATTTGAAGTTTATTTGCCTGAAAGCCAGTCAGATAATTCTGAAAATGAAAGCGAAGAATATGCTGATGATGATGATTATAGAAGTCAATATAAACGTATGAAATATGACAATGATGATGATGAATTGAAAAATTTATATGGTGAAGGTAGTGCAATAGGATTGACTCGAGAAGAAACAACTAGACGAGATATCTTAACATCTTTGAATCATATTGACAGTGTTTTATGTGATCAGTATAGAGCAAAACTGAAATCAATTTATGAACATAAGCCACAAATAGTAGATACTGTAATACAAAATCCATTTACTCTTTTGTTAACCGGCAAGTCTGGATGTGGTAAAACTTTTTGGGTTGAAAAATTACTTGAAAATTGGAAGAAAGTTACTTCAGATAAAAAAGAAAAATTTAAAAAAAAAATATTATGGTTTTACGGAGTTGAACAACCAGAGTTTTTTCAAAAGTTGAAATCTAAATTTGGTGAAAATAATATCGAGTTTATAAAGGGAATAGATATAAATAAACTTGATAAAGCAGCGAATTGTATTGTTATCATGGACGATTTAATGAGTGAGATAAAAAATCATAAAGAAGTAGCTGCATTGTTTACAAAAGGTTCTCATCATAAATCGATTTCTACTTGTGTATTATGGCAATCACCATTTCCTCAAGGTCGTTTAGCACGTGAAATTGCTACTAACGCTGATTATCAAGTAATTTTTGATAATCAAAGAGAAAGTAATCAAAAGAAGGTTTTATGTCAACAATTAGAAGGAGGTGGAAATAGTTCTAGAGAACTTCATTCTGCAATGAAGAAATATTTTGAAGAAAATAGTAAAAAATGGCCTAGTGTATTTGCGAATTTTAAGCCATCAGATAAAGATAAAATAAAATATTTAATAAATTTTCCTTTTGATAACGAAAAAGCACCAATGTCTTTGCTATAAGTTATTGACTTAGTAAGAATTTGAATAGAATATTTGCAAAAGCCTTTTAGATATGAAGCTTTATAAGAGAGCAAATTTATTCGGTAGGGCGTTGAAAGAAGGTAATGAACCATTAGCTTTGGATAAGCAGACGATGATGAAAAATAAATTGAAAGGCGAAGGCAGAAAAAGAAATGTTAAGGTTTTTAGAAATATAAGAAAAAGTCAAAAACGACATCGTCATCATCATCATCATCGTAATTTTGTTGGAGATCATAGAGCTAGATTTTATTCTCCATTTCCTGAGACAGCGAGACGTATGGCGTATAATCCAGCTCCATTACCGCCTCCCAGAAGAGTTACTATTGTAAATCAACTGGAGAAGTTTTTTATCAATATTAAAAAAAGGTTATAAAAAAATATTATAAGAGAAGAAATATAAATTTAGTTATTCATTCCGTTATCGGAAATCAAACTGTCAGGATGGCGGAGAAGACAATCTTATATATAGGCACAATTAATAAAGCAGTTGCTGATGAATTAGAAGATTCTTTACTGCAAAGAGCTTCGAGAGGGAGAGTTTTGGAAATTAAACAGCATTCTAGTCAATATTGCCTTGGATCAATAGTTATATTATGTATACTTACCGATGATGATAAAATTTGTAGCGATTCGATGAGGAGCGTAATGGATTGGGTATCTGCTGCTTTGACGCCAGAAGAAATTAGAAAAATCGAATTTATAGATAGAACAATATATCCATTAGATGTTAATTCAAATTGTTCTGCAGCTGGAGAAGAAGAGGTGAAAAGTTTAAATTAAGTGGTTGCTTTTGGCAGGAAAGTTCTGAAAGAGATTGAACTTGATAAATCCACAAAAATGAATAAACATTTGAAAAAGTTTCCATGATTTTTGAAACAAAAAGTGGGGTGTTCGATAGCCACGGCCCCGGCCCTCGGGGCCCTCATTTTGGAGCCCCGGGGCCCTCGGGGCCCCCTATATTTTTTAGTGATATTTCACGTCAAGGTCTCCAAATTTCGTTAAAACAAAGA
>JAADKT020022351.1:0-11212 GCA_011763395.2 Chrysaora chesapeakei
CCCGAATTGGCCAAGTGCAACTAGTCGCAAAAACTCCCCCGCTGGGTGGTGATACTCCCCCTTCCACTACTGGACTAACGGTCTCGTGTCTGTGTCTGACCAAATCACAACCCGGCCACTATATGATGCGGCCCTCATTGAGTTTAAGATGGGAGCCCTTGGCCCAAACAGCACACAGCAATGAACTGAATATTTGACACACTCACAATACTTCATAGTAATATATTGATAAAGTATTTCCACGCAAATGGAAAACAACCCTAAATATGTTAAATTTCGCTTCCTATGAAATCTCTAGAATTTTAATTCAAGGAAGAATTTATATAAATTATTTAGCTTTGGGGGTTACTTTATTGGCCCACCTGATAATTTCAAGATTGGTAAATCCCATTCACATTGCTTCGTCAATGATTTCACCCTTTGCGCATGCTTCGTCTCCGACCACATATGCATCCCCATTAGGAGCATTGTCGATTCCAATTTCTTTCACAATCTTCTTTTGATTTTCTTCTGGTCTTCTTCTCTTTATTAACAACGCCACCACTATGACGGCCAAAGCAGCAATGCCAACAGAAAGAACGATAAATTTCACATCAAGCTCATTTCTTCCTGCGAAAATACATTCAAAATAACCGTGTTTATTGCATATTATTAAATCCTGCCTTTATGAAGCGATGCTTCCGAGAAACATTCCAAATTCCGGCTTTCTGGTTGGGACCGGTCACAAAGTATGTGTAATGCGGGGTGGAGGATTTTTAAAATTTTCCGCATTATATTTTGTACCCCATGAGTTATCTCTGATTCGTGTTTCATACCCCATAAAAAAAACCAAAAAATTATTTAAAACCCACCATCAATAGTTCTGAAATTGTATAGTTTAGTAGACAATTTGAACTAACTCATATTAAAGCTCATTTTTAATAAAACATGTCCATCATATATTACATAATGTTGAAGTTGCACCATCAAAGCAAATTTGAAAACTATTTTGCGATGAAAGAAAAAGAAGGAGAGCAGAAGAAAAAGAAATCAGTTCTGAATCTGATTCCAGTGACTTTTGTGACTTAAAGAATTAAAATTTGATTTTTTACATAAAATCTCATTTTGTTAAATCTGTATAAAGCATTGTTAATTTGATTTCGTACCCCATCTTTGAGTCAAATTTTCATTTCGTACCCCATTAAAAAGGTAAATTTTTATTACAAACCCCCTCCAAATATCCTCCACCCCTGCATTACACAAACTTTATGACCGGTCCCTATGTCTAAAATAATTTCTAGCTACGTCTCTGTTAATAGATAATGCGAAATTCTCCAAATCTTGCAACAGAACGTCTTGTTAAGTAGGTGCCTAATTGCTGAGGGGTTGCGGAGGGTTGGAGAATTGAGTTAGGTTCTATTGTGCGGGGTCGAAATACAAGGGGAATATTGATAAGCGGGGGTCCAGAGATGGGCGATATGAACTTTCAAAATATAATTAGTGGAGGGACGGCAATAAGGCACCTAAAAGTAGCTCTGTAACTAGATGAGAAACGTTCACTTTTCTCATTGTCTCCTCCGCAGCGAGGGCACGTTTTGGTTATGTATTGGTGTTCACGGATGAAGAAAGATTTAGACTTAGGGTAAGTCTACTAGACCTATTACACGACTCCTACTCTTCGCATAGACTTATTACCTGAGTCCCAGTTATTCCTCATGAGGCCGAGGCCAACACTAAAATGAGATTGTAGTTGTAGCAGGGTGTCGGTGTGGTGAAGGAGCGAAAACTAACGACTCATGCAATAAGTCTACTCTTTGCAAACAGCAACAATCATCTTTGAACAGCCACAAGAACTTGGTTGCTGTTTGCTTCAGAGTACACGACTCATTAACATAAGGTTTACATTTAGACTCACTACACGAGCCTGTAGTTTACGCTCCCCTTATTTTGATTTGTCACTCCAACAGAGCGATTGTAGAAAACAACAACAACAACATCGAGCGAAGTAGTGGGACTTATGGAGTGAGTCAAGTTTCCAATCTGGAAGGAAGTAGAGCAGCTTTATGTTTTTGTAATTGTTAGTACCCGTTTCGGAAAGAGTGGGAGGAACGCAGTTAGTCTAGCACTTACCACCAGAGTCTTTTGATTTCTTTTCATCTTTCTTGAGAGTAACAGGTCCGAGCTCAAGGAGATAGAATTTTGAATAACTTGACTCGTCCACATTCGATTGCTCGTTGACGTCACGTTTTACACGATTCAAATTGTTGCCATCGCAACCTGAGCGACATTTACCAACGCTAGATGTTTTGTGGCAAAGGAACAAGAGGCAATGAATGTAGACAGTTGTTGAGTTGCCAAGGTATCTAAAAGCATCCATGCTGAATCTATGATTCTGTCTGTCACCTCGATGGAACTGCACTGTACTGTCCATTGGGCACCTATAATGTGTGTTAAATAATTTAGATACAGTTAAGTTCAGATAACTGTAACTCCCGATAATTCGAACCATGCGCAAGAAGAGACTTTATTAGTGAATGTCAAACAGAATTGATTACCGACCTCGCCTTGTGTTGCGTGTCAATCATGTCTGTTATGACCTCTGACCGCGTATCCTCCTGGTTTATCAGCAAGGGGAAAAGCTAACTGGAGGAAAGAACATAATTATGAAGAATATCATATTCTAAAAATATCATATTCTCTCTTTTCGCGCGCTTTGCCCCTTGTTTCCCTGTGATAAAACAATCCTCTGCGAAGCACTATGCGCAGTCGGTTAAGGTGAAGAGGCAGCCTACATTTTGAAGAAAAATTGACACAAAAAACACAAGGTCGATAGCAATTTTGTTTGAGTAAACGATTCTTGGATCGAATGGAACGAATTGAGTTTTTGAAGATCTCGATTACGTTGAGCTTTAGCAACATTATTACAGTTATGAAGAGCTTTTTTATTATAGATAAAAACGGTAGAAACGGCTAACTTAGTGGGATTCAAATTTTCATTGTTGGTTTGGTCTCATTATAATATGTGAAATTCCAGTTGTCGAAAGAAAATGCAAGGGGCTGAAAAATTGATCGTGATAGCCATTGTTCGAGTTGCTAGGGCTCGAGTTATCGGGGGTCGTTCTTATACTAAAGTGATGCGGAAGGCTCAAGAGGAAGGCAAAATCAGTCAGACTGCTCGAGCATGCGCAGGAGGAGACTTAATTAGTAACTTTCAAATCCTATCCATTCCCTTTTATCCACGCTAATGTCGACATTTCGCACAGACAGAACCAGTTGCTGACTACTGATCCAAGATTTATTAAAATCTAATTATCACAAATAACTTGTCGACAACGACTTGGTCACTCTGACAAATTGTTGGCGATTTGCGCCAAAGGGACAGAAACTAGTCGGCGCATAGTTCCAGAAAGTGGGTATATTCTACGTTTACGATTAGTTGACAACTGATTACCACCAGCGCGCTCTTTCAACGACAAACAACTTTATCCTGTCAGTTCTGACTTATTCGTGACATGCCAACATAAGTTAGCAGTTACAACTAATCCACATTAGCTCTATCATATCGTAGCGGCAGCCACTAGGAAAACGGCAGCCACTAGGATTTCAGTATAAGGTTAATTAATTTAACGCCGCCGTGGCTTGGGCTCGAACTGCGACCTCGCTGAGCTTCTGACGCCACAAGCCAGCTGGATTAGACCACAACACCACAACCCCTTCAACATATCGTAGGACGACATAAGCATGCTTTTAGATCTAAATATCTTTATTCCTCTTCATAGTATTTCAAGTCATATCTTACCCATTATCGATAATCATGTACTTTTTGTGATACCATCTGTTCATGTTAGGCGTCGAATAGCATTGATCAATCAATAATGTCAAACCGTTGTCCTTAACAATCGCAGATGCTTGGAAAAACAATCGATCTCTTGT
Organism: Chrysaora chesapeakei; assembly: GCA_011763395.2. Taxonomy (NCBI): domain Eukaryota; kingdom Metazoa; phylum Cnidaria; class Scyphozoa; order Semaeostomeae; family Pelagiidae; genus Chrysaora; species Chrysaora chesapeakei. Next base: position 3,913 of record JAADKT020022351.1, read on the forward strand.
GTTTACTTTTACTGGATATGAGTAGTGACGTCTTGCAAATGTCTCGCTTTCATACATGGCAAAATTGAATGTGAAGCTACCAATGCCCTCTGGAAAATAATAATTGCAAAATCGGAATCATTAGAGAGTAGCAAGTCGAAAGTTAACATGGAGAGTATGGAGAAAATGGAAATGACTGTGCAAATGGGCAAGGACTGCTGAAAAGGTTAATGGGTCGGAAATTCGCCGATCCAGGTACGTGGACCTTGGGCCGTTGGAACTTCAGAACCAAGTACCCAAAAGGGAATTAGATATTGTGTATTGACAGGAATGTACTTCTGCAAAGCCATTGGAAGGTGGAGCAGCTTGTCAAGTCTCATCTTTCGGAAGATGGGGTCTACACTAACAGTACCCTACATTTCAATAGAAAATTCACTGTATTCTTGCTCAGGTTCATAATGATCCCCAAAAACCAGGCGCGAAACTCAGTGATCTACTTTTGAAATATGTTATTTCAGGGTCAAATCTCAGCCAATGATTGACGCTCTTTTACAAAATGAAAAGCAAAGAAATTCTAAAAATAGATTTTTGATGACGTCACATGTTGATATTCCATTAGCAGACAAGACTTCGAGGATGACAGGGCAATGCAGTGTATATGAATAAAAACAACATTAAGACAGATAATTATTGATACCTTCATATCCACTGTACTGCATGATTGGATCAAACGATACTCCAACAAAGCCACTTCGTTTATAAACGCATCGAATATCAACTGATTGATCATGATCACGTGATATCATGTCACTTCGAGAGGTTTTTGCTTTCATTATAACTTCGTTTTCAAATATGATTTCATCGTTGCTTTCTGTCATTGTTGCTCCACATCCGTTCAGAACGCTTCCTAAGGTGATGTAATCTCTTGAAAACGAGGCCGTGCAGTTGCTGTGTCGTAATGTTATACTACCATATTTGGAGGCGTTAAAGTATTTTGTATCCAATTCAACACGAATGTAATTGTCAGTGCATGATACAATTGCTCTTTTATCTAGGAAATGAAAATAACTAATAAGAACAACTTCAAGCACATGACATTAACACAACCAGCGCAAATTGAATCAAACCATATAACTAATAAGAAACTGTTAATGTAACATGACATAACAATTTAATCAAATCTTAATTCTGATAGCAGTAACAATAATAAGGTTAAAAAAACTAAAGCCTATTCCTGGCTACAGTGGAGTTATTTCAAAGCTAGAATTTGAAGAAATCAGAATGGACATCAACGTCCGAATGGATCACTTTCATCGTAAAATTGTTAACACAAAAATACGCGGAATTCTGTACACGGTTGCCGATTCCCCCTGAATTGAGACAGAGAGGAAAGAATTGAGATTTTCTGGTATTTTATCCCTCCCCCTTTAAATGTTGGGATGCACATAAATGCCGATAAAATGACGGCAGCATCATCTGCCTTTCTTACAACATTGGAGCAACAGGGAGTGGGAGACCCAAATTTTTCAGGTAAAATTTGTCTTAATACATTTGTCCAAGATTGTAGCTTTTCGCAAGACAAGCTTGGAAAAATATTGCAGTCTGATTGTGCCAAAGTATGAAATTTGATTGCACGCGCAAGAAAGCAGTTGCAAAGTGAATCCAGCCTTAGTCTAGGTACTTGACATCAATCAGCACGGAGGAGTGCACTCCAAGAAATGATTTTTGACTCGCCTCTAGAACTTAAGCTTCTAAATGATACCCGGCTTTCGACAACATCGGCGAAAAGTATCCGTCAAAAATACACTGCGCAGCATGGAAGTACCAGTCCAATCTCAAAAAATATCCCTTTAGCCACCGGCTTTAGAAAAGTGCCTTCTTTCGATACCCGGCACTAGATAAAACAGGCGAAATCGATACCCGGAAAGGAGTGCACGTCAGCGAAATATACTTAGTTCCCCTGGGTTAATAAAACTTACTGCTAAAACATTCAACATCTCCAATCATGTATTCTTTATATTCGGGTGCCTCTCCAGTGTCCCCAGTGCTTATTGATGTTATTGGTAGATCAGATTTCCGAGTAACGTAACCATCATCTGTTCTGATGACGTAATCATTTGCATCGCAGTTACAAAGTATCCTAGAGTTTGCACACGTGCCGCTAATTCCACATTCACAACCTTGGCCGTTCGGCGGCCCTCCTGCCCAGCAGTCCATTTTCTGGTTGGCTCTATTAGTCAAATAACTAACACCTGATATGACTGAATGCTGGCACTTAATTTTCACCATCTGTTGGCATCTACTTGATGCATCGATGATGTTGATGATACTATTGAAATTCTGATTGTATGAAAGTGTTTGATTGTAACTAGAACTGCCTTCAAATCCCGTAACGTTAAACAATTTGTTGCTAGTAGCATGAGATATTGTTGTCTTGACCGTGTCAGCTTGCATTTCGCATTTAACAGATACTGAGTTTGTTGGTTTTCCGATGTAGTACTGTCCAGATTGACTTCTATTGGCTGCCAGTGCTGCTTCGCAAGAGTCGTATGTTTTATACCCTGTCAAATAGGTTGAGACACATTATTTTCTATAAAACGTGTGCGTGTGTGTGTGTGTGTGTTTGTGTGTGTGTGGTAAAGCCAATACAATGTTGCAAAATCAATTACGTATACTGCATGAGAATGGCTATAATATTTTACAGAACGGCCAGCTGCTTAACTGCCGATGGAAACAATGCAACTTTGTCGCTATTTGCTATTTATTCATTAAAGTTCGTGAGCTTGCAGCGTGAAGAAACAGATCTTTCTTGAGGCACTTCAAGAATTCCTCTTATGTATCACAACAGTGCTTAATAGCACCCCTTAGTATCAACAAGATCATGCAAGCAATATAGTTGTTAGTCTGTGTTAGCAAGAAGAAACAGATTTTTCTTAAGGGACCTCGAGAAATCTTCTTTTATTTCATAAGAGTCAATATCATTACCCTGCCCAGTTGTGATACCTTTCTCCTCCCTTCATGTCAAATTAAATCATAGAACCAATTAATTATTCAGTTCACTCAGTTCCATTTCAAAACTTCAAACACACTCCATGATTCTGGCAACCGAGGTTATCTCCAAAAAGGAAAAGCGGAGCAAGATCCCAAATCATGGATTCATACTACTTTTTGGTCCTCGTTTCCATGCAGCGGTGGTGATGACACTCGAGTTCAATAGGAATAGGTCCTAGATCATTAGATCGAGATTCACGAATTTATAACAATTTATATATTAGGGGAATATCTATCTAGTTGAGTGACAGAAAGTTAGCCAATGAGCAGCCTCTTAATCTGGAGCGATGTATGTCATTCAAATTTACAATCAAAATTAAGAAACTCTACCCGCCAACTAGTGGCAAATAAGAAATTCCAAGAAAATAAAAAAAAACCAAAAGTAACAACAAAGCAACACAACACATACATTAACTAACAACAAGAAGTGGAATTTGATTTACAGAACGTTTTGGTTTGTTTTTCTATAATTTGAGATTTCACGATATTTCCAATTGAATTGATAGCTACTTCTTTAGTTTTTCTAGATTGTCCATTCCCATTCCCCGTTTTGTTTCCCATTCAGCTTATTGTTCCGATCACCGTTCGGCTGCAAGCTTCACTCCCCGTTTCCCTTTTCCCTTTTTAAAGATAGTCGTTTCTTCATAAACAATCAAAGTATCTTGGAGAAAATAAATCTTTTTATAAAGCTTCGCATAAATAAGCTTCGCATTACTGATTATTTACAGTACTTACAATCCCCTGTGAATGACGAGCATAGAGGAAAGACAAAAACAAGCATGAAGATGAAGAGTAAAGACATTCTGTTCTTTGCTGTCCGCGTCGTGAAATGAAACAAGCCGAATGTTAAAAGCTTAATCAAGGTGGGGCTATTCATTATATTTGCCAACAAGCCAAATAAATAGCCGAATCTATGACTTTATCAACTATATACTGTAAAATATACATCAAATGAAGTTGCCTTAGGGACTGGAAATGCTGAGTTAGAATGCAAACTAAAAAGTAGTGTTTTCATCACCAAAACTACTGAAGCAGGATTTAGAGCGATTATACAGTTTCTTGGCAAATATGTTAAAACCTTCAGGTGGAGTTTAAGAGGCAAATATTTGTTTAAATATCACAGCTTGCTCAAACTGTCAATTTTGGAAATTAAAATTGGTTAGTTAAAATCGCTAAGAAGTAACTGACGTAGACCAGGTAACGAAATGGTTCGTACGCCAACTTTTATTGGAAATCGAAACCTCTTGATTGCAGAAGCCCATTTAATGAAAATCAAGAAACTCTTCTTGAACGGATAAGAAGTTGAAACAAAATCTGTGAAAATTTCTCTTGAATGACACCCTTGATTTTTCGACTTTAAATATGGTATATTAAGCTATCCTCAATCAAATAGTTACACTTACAATGAATTAGTTTCATTCTTAAGAAGTTGAGAAACTAGCTATTGAAGAAACTTTTTCTATGTTTAAAGTGCAAAAATCTAAGAAACTCTACATTATTGTTGGACCGACGTTTCCTGCAAAAAGTGAATGTGCCGGATCAATGTTGACAACAAGAAGGCTAAATTGCCAAGAAATGACTTTAGTAGACTAGGTAAGGACAATCACACCATAAATGAGCAACTAGAATCTCAGAGCCAGCCATCGAGTTTTAACCCATAAGCAACTCTAAGATCTGAGATTTCAGCTCTTAGAGTTTCTTATGGGTTGCTCGTGTCCTCGTAAAACCGCTGATGCAAATGTGAATTGTAATCCTTCTTCTACTTGTCAAATTTTAGTGTCAATTACCTGTTCTGGCACTAAAAAATTTTGATCCCTAAGAATCTGCTAAGAAACTTTCAGTACCAAAATTGTCCAAAAACTAAGAAACTTTGAGTACTGAAAATAAATCTTAGTTTCTTAAAAAGGAGTGTATTCCCGCACAGACAGGACTGCACTTTCTGTATTCATACCGGGCATACAGGTTTGTCAATGTAAGGCAAGCTTTTTTCCTGTCGTGAAAAACTGCAATAACGTATTTCCTCTAATTAGCCTCGCCCTCTTTTAAGCGCCACCCTCTAATAAGCTCCGCACCTAAATGCGGTGTTTATTGGAAGCAATAGTAGAAAGTGGATTTTGAGAAGACAGTACGAGGCACTCTACAGTATATTTTTTTCTTGAAATGGAAGTACAAATAATAACCGACTTACGATTTAAGCGCCGCCCTCTAATAAGCGCCACCGGCGCCGCCCTCCAAAAAGCACTGCACCTAAAAATGGCTGAGCAAAATAAGCACCGCAGCGCTTAATTGAGGATTACGGTACCCAAAAAGAAGGTCCGCAGAAAGACACCCTTCGGGCATTCGCTAATCGAAAGAACCATTCCACCATTCTGTATGATTCCCATGATTCCACAAACACGAAACGCAGATCCCAAAACTTGTTTATATAGAAACAATAGAAGTTTTGGAGTGATGAATTGCATCACATTATCATGGCCCTAAAACCTCGATCAAGTTTGTGTACAGTACAGTGAAGATACAAACGTCTTTTTGGGATCCTTCCAAAATTCCGTTAATGTCTGTACATTACATTATCAGATTACATAATTTGATTTCCAGACACCTACCCCCGCAGCAAAGAAATATATGCCCAAATATGGCAGCAACATCAGACGATAGAATATCATAGAATCTGAACTTACCCCGCGTTTTTATCACAACATTTGTTTCACAAAACTGACAAACGTCCTGACAAAAGTCCCACGCACATGAATTCAAATAAGATTGTGAAAGTTTGTGCCACGAGGCACGGGGAGCAATTTGGTGTGCGGCAAGTGCGGCAAGCTTTTCTCAAATAAAGGAATTTTTTCTTTCACAAAAGTAAGCAGGAAATGTTACAGGGAAACAAGGGGTTGATCATGACACGAAAATGCAACATTACAAAACGGATGTAGGATGCAAATTAAATGGCTTCAATCTGAACAAGCCATTTCATGGCTGCGATATCACAATTAAATACAAGGTCTTGATTACAAAATATTGATGTAGAATGAATAAAATTTATTACAAATTAGTTTTCCTTGGTGTTCTGGCATTTTTCAGCACTTCGAAAGTGAGAGGTGGGTATCTAGGCCTATTTTTGTGATGTGTTGTTTGTAGATCCCAGCATCATCAGCATCATCCTTCCTTCAATGCCGGAATGGCGAAATTGACGCATTATAAGCGAAGGAAGTTGTCTTTAAAACCGTAAGAATGCAGTTTAGGGGTCCCTAGTTACCTGCATTGCTGTAATCGAACTATTTTGACTTCATTTTACTGTTTATTTTTATTATTTGTAAATCAATTTGATGAATATGAAAGTAGGAGTGCGGTTTACACCCAAGAATGAGTAATCTGCTTTGTAGGCTATAATCAGCATCATCAAAAGGAAAGCATTGAAAAATTCCACCCTACAACTCATTTTCCTGCATACCCAGAAGGACTTTATATATTTAGAGCTTAGATTCTAGCCATTGCCATTCATGATTTGCTTCAGATAATTGTACAACTTTCTAAATTTGATTTTTTTATTGACCAGTCAAAAATTGTTTGCTAATCTGATTAGTTCAATGATTTACCTTGCAAATTTGAATGAGGTATAAAATGCACCACTGACTCTCAAAACCTTTGATACACTACATTAAGTACTTTTCTGTCTTTTTTAGCCACAATAACCTTTACAGAAGAGCCAAAAGATGCTTTTATTGCAGAAGGAAGCATAGCACGTCTTAACTGCTCTGCATTAACTCCGTTTCCCCAATTCCAAGTCCCAATATACTTTTGGAAACTGAATGGCAACTTTATTCAAGAAAAAAATACCATTGGGATTAATTTACAAAGCAAGACCTTGGTGATTAACACTTTTAGCAGCAAAAGTCACAGTGGAACATATCACTGTATTGCCTTCCATAAGGACTATGGAGCAATCATCAGTACACCAGCCAAGCTGCAGGCAGCATGTAAGAATTTTTTTGTGCAGTATATTTATATATATATATACTGCACAAAAATTTGACAGGTTCAAATGCAATGGATATTTATATATACCATATTTCGTTATACTACAGTAGACACAGTAGTAGACCGTAAACTGAGTCATTTGTTGGGAAGTCAAGGATAACCAAACGTACATACAGTTTGGCTTTGAATATATAGACCAGAAGAGGACTTATATAAGAGTTGAGTTGCAGCATTGTGATGCATCTAATGCAATTAATGCATCTAAAAGTTGTGAAGTAACAGGGTTTGCCTT
>JAADKT020022462.1:0-11211 GCA_011763395.2 Chrysaora chesapeakei
TGGAAACAGAGCGAGAACAAAACTGTTGGTCTCACAGCGGGCCTAAAAACTTGCACTCCTTGTCTTTTCTTATATATTGATATGGCCATTAGCACTTTTCTCTCCCTAGTTTCCCTGTGCTCTCTCGAAAAAATATAAATTTTGCTCACGCTCAAAGAAGAAAAGATTTCAGTTCACTACACTTTAGAATGGGCTTCCTGTGTCCTCCCTAGGGCTTAGGCCTTAGGCCTTAGTCCCTTATAATCTTGGTAACTTTTAATGGTATCTCCATTCTTTCCAGTTTGATGACAGAACTCCAAAGTTTACTTTCGAGACAGCATATGCGAATGGAGCAGTTCCATGTAGGTGAGTGGTAAATGCCAGCAAAATTGGATGATGTGGTGAGATACAAAAAGAAAATGGGTTTTTCTGTAGAAAGAAGCTTGTTCCACACCCATTTTGATAAAATTACAACCTAAGGGACTCCTGCTCATTGGAATCCAGTGTGCATTCCATGTAGCCTACGCTGGAGATCTCCGGCGTGGAGTCTGAAATTTTATTGGCACACTGGCGTGGATCTTTCAAAAAAAACAATAGCCTAGACTATTATTTCAATTATAAAACAATAGATCTATTGTTTCTTTTGGCGTGAAGTTCGATTTGGTCGGCGTACTCTCCGGTGTGGCGGTAACACGGAATGCACCCTGGATTGGAATACTTGTAATAATTTAATTCTTATTGGAATGAATTGTTGAAATGAATTAGTAAAGTGTGAAAATGGTTTTTTTAAATACACTTGGCATTTTCTTGGTAATGCAGAGTTTCATATTGGTTTGGATGCAATCTAATGTGTTACTGGGGTGAAGATGAAATTTAGCACCAGTTGCTAGGATCTCCATAGTAGGTTAACTAATCAAGACCTCAATTCTGGCTGTGACATTACCGTAGGTGGGCTTGAAACCTGAGTCAGCAGGATTACACCGCAATGCCACATCACCTTTATCTCTACCTCCCAATGATCATGAAGCCAAAACATCAAGTCAAAACTAATTGTGTATTCAATTCTGACTCTTTCAGGCTATTACATGGCTCAGTAAGGCATAAATTGCAATGGAAAACGCCACCAGAAAACCTTAACTTTGATCCTATTTTGGTGACACTCGCTGAGGTAATTCTTGATTTTCTAACAGAGAGCTGAGTTGGCATTATTCTTGTTTTTGTGGTTAGTTTTGCTCAATAAACCTGGTTTCAATATCATTTTTTTTTGGTGACAGGGACACATCCCCAATGTCACAGTGATGTTCATGTTTCCTTTTAATTATAAGTGACGGGGATGATGGGGAAGCACAGTAAAATCCTCAAGTAGTTGGCTTAACACTGGAGGATTGGTCTTCTAGCGACTGCATAGACACAGCTAACTTTACTTTCATCAAAGATGATCTTTTGTTGTGCCATTCGCATTGCAGGCTAACGCGACAATTAAAAAACAAACTTGGTGTCGAAACTTGATCGCCTTCCATTCGTTCTTGAAAAAACATTCCCTTGAAGGGTATAAAGATGCTAGATAGTGATGAAAAGCGGAAACATAATTTAACATACTTAGTTTTCTTTGCGTTACATTCATCAGAGTATAAACGTCAGATACAAGCTAAGACTCCGTTTATAGGTGCAGACACGGGCGGTTCCGAGAGAGTATCGATAAACTGTTCAAACTGGTACAGACCAACGCTTGATTTACATGAGAAGGCTTGAGTCCGATCCGCTATCCGTTCTAGTTTTGGATCGCTGTCCGAGCGGTTCAGTTTGGGGCCGATCTCGCAGACAGTCATGTTAACGGCTGCATCAGTCCGAAATTGGCACTGATTAGAAACAAGGTTTATTGAAATTCAGGCAAGGCATATTAACACTGGTGAAACTGCACGCTTTCTCCAGCATGCCATATTTAATTTTCATGTTGTAAATTTTGATTGCCATAATAACAAAATGTTGTGAAGTGCACGTATCATGGAAAACATTACGCGTTCTCATCATCTATCCAAATGACGGTTTTGTCCCCTTTCGTCTTTTCTGAGCCATTTTGCTTTCGTCTTATTGTGAATATGAAATAGTAAGTATCTCTTACGAACACTAAGGTCAACACAAAGACCAAGGAAAACCCAGATCGATCTTTAAGCACAACCATTGTATGGGATCGGATACGTGTAAACGGCTAAACGGCCGTAAATTTTAGAGACCTATTCCAAGCAGAATCGATCCTATATGGACCGATCCAGTTTTTTTTCTTATGATGTAAACAAGATTGAAATTTAACCTCATACCTTACCCCTGTTTAATCTACTTCTTACTACAGAGCCAAGAAAAAGTTACGGTCATACGGTCATGGACCGGAGGAAATTCAGTTAGAACAAAAGAAAATCTGATGCCACACCTAAGACACGCCTATTTTCATTGTTTAGTGAGGAAGGTTTTCAGCTAAGGATATTTTTGTCTGGAGGAAGGTTGAACACTTTTCTGGACTCTTCTCCTTCAAGTACAGATAAATCTAAAAGTTTGTCTTTTCGTTTTTCACAGGGTTTAAGAGAAAAACGACACCCATATACGTTTGTCGCTTGTGAAGGATTCAAAGGAATGTTGATGATCGAAGATGCAGAAGAAAGAACAACACCATTATTACCGAAACTTATTCCTCCACTGCGTCTAGCTTTGGTAAGTTACTGTACATGTGAAGTTGAATTCAGGGGAAATTTTCATGAAATAGACATTTGCTAAATTGTTCCTTAATTTATTAAGATTTGGTGTATGTTCATTTGTTCGAAACAGTTTGTCTTATATGCCTGAAGTAGGCTAGGAAAGTGGGAAACCAGTAAGATATTCAAGAGGTAATATAGGATGTTTAAAAGTTCCTTGGGATGTTTTGCTGGTAACAGAGGACCCGTATCACACGGAACGAAGGATTTCGGAACAGAATGGTGTCAAATTTTGGAACTTAGATATACGGAACGATACTGTTTTCTGTAGTTTGTAGGTACAAGGGCTGATTAATGATGTCGATTTCCGATATTACCAATGTTTCAATCAATTCAGGTACATTTGTTCTTAAAACATGGTACATATGAAGTCAGGAATTCTTTATAGCAAATTTAGTATAAATGGATATAATCTCATCTTAGGTGACATGTTCCTTATCAGATCTGAGAAGGTGCCACTCTGGGAGAAAATTTTAGATATATTCAGAAAAGGGGCGTTTGAGCTCGTTCTTGAAATTTGTAAAGCCGACAAGCTAAGTGTAGTAAGCGAAGAGTCGCGTATAAACACCGTCGTATTAATTTGTGCACCACGTCTCCTGTTTGTTGCAGCGATAAACAGGGGAAGAATTGGGCTACTTTTAGTGCACTCTTTACCAGTTTTATTAGCGTCTAGCGAGCCGGTCTGTTTTCATTGGCAGTGTCTTTGAAGCGAATCAGAAAAAGCCAACAATTTTTACTACTCTTTTAACATTATACTATATACTTGAATTATTTTTCAGGGCTCGTCTGACAATGACGTATTCTACAGAGCTCTGCAAGCATTAGTACAGCTGAGTGATGTCACAGGACCTGCTTTAAACGCACATTTAAAATCAGTTCTGCCTCAGGTATTCTAGTCTTGGTTTATTCAAGATTTTTAACATTGAAATGGATAAATGTGTTCATCTCTCTTTTTGATATTTTCAAGGATGCCAATAGACTGGCTACATCAGTCCCTCACCCTCGCTGGTATTGTTTGTTGTTGTTCAGTTGCTCACTACATAAGTCGCACTACTTCGCTTGATATTGTTGCTGTTGTTGTTTTTTTAATCGTTTAGTTTGGAGTGAGGGGAGCAATCCAAAGTAGGGGAGCTTAAACTAGAGACTCGTGTGGTGAGTCTATCGAAAGAGGATTAGCAACATACACGTTTATTTTTATAAGAACGCTGAAATTGAAGAAAGCCATGCAGTGTTCTTAGTTTTTCCGATTTGAAGACTCAAAATGTTCTTAACATGTTCTTAATTTTCTTGCTTTTCAAAAAGCTGTTGTTCTTCAAATTAGGTGACAATTGCTACGAAAAGGGACGTACATGTCAAAAATGTCACATAGTCACAATTATTGATAGTTTACCTGTTTTCTAGAGAGGAGAACAGGACACCGCCAATTCTAATTTTTCTAGCTTCACAAAGCCTTGTTATGTTCAGCCTCTGAAGCTTATGTTCTTATATACGTTGTTCTTATAAAAAAAAACGTGTATCAGATCACAGGAGTGCAGAAGTTTGTGCAGCAAGTTCAGGTTGCAACTACAGAGTGCAAATTCAGGTTGCAAGGACACCTTCCTGCGTTAAAATGAACATAAAATTATTTTTGCAAGTAATTTCTTGTTGTTAATGATGGCCATTCACGACAAATTTTATGATCATTTCCAAATATTTGTTGTAAATCTATAGACTCACAACACAAGTCCCTAACTTTCGCTCACATTGAATTGAATTAAACTGAATTGTGTTGGTGTTTGCTTCTGTCAGGTACTTGCTCGTCTTGTTGACTGACTATTTTGAGCGTCCAGTTACGATGCCTCGTGCAATCAGTCTAGTCTAGTAAATCTATTGTTGCATGCTTTTTAGACGAAAAGCGTCTATAAATTCTCTATCGCACCCTTTTTTATATTTTTCGGACATAAAATCTTCTTGGGAGAGCTCGCAAAGGCCCGAGACCCCCCCCCCCAGAAAACTTTATTGTCACTTCGTGCCTCGAAGTCTTCTCTTTACTAGACGTCATCTTTTTACCAGAATTCATTTATTCATTTGTAGATTTCGAAAAGAATTTTGGATAAGAATCATAAAGAGAAAGTTTTATCAGCGTTGCAGCGCATAGAGTACAATGGTGGAAAGGTAGGATTTGCATGAATTGTTCAATCAATGATTTCTGTTCATAATCTAATCTTTTGTAATCCATACGAGCTACAGTCGTCCCTTGCCTACACTTGGCCATGCGATGAGCGCGTGCCGTATGGTCGGTCATGTTTGCGTTTCGTTCCTGGGATCCTGAAAGATTTCAGCCCGTCAAATCATGTGTAAATCTCCTGCAAATTAAAGTCCTAAAACTCAATCTTTTTACGTTTAATTGATAGGGGGTACTTAAAGGAAATTTTATTCTATAAATAGCGTTTGCGAAAGAATGACTGTACTCTTAGGAAGATTAAATCTTATTTGTCCCTTACCTACGTTTGGCAATGCGGTTCCACTACGATAAGTAAGCCCGCGCATTACCGTCAAGTTTACTCTTACGCTTGATAATGCACAGAGTACTTAGTATATTCTTGAATGTGTCTTAAAGCACTTAAACGACCTAACAGAGACGTTTTTCAGTGATCTTTTATTCCAAATCTTTAGCAAGGAAGGTATCATTAGCGAAACGTACATTTTAAGGAATTTTTGATCCATTCTTTCTTTAATGCAAAGCTTTTAATTTTCCTTTTAGGAGGCTATAGTTATAATCAAAGCAAGAATACCTACATACACTTCCATATACTAAAACTTGCCTTTGGCCAATGGACAATGGTAAATTTTACGCTTATATACAACTGTTGTAAGTTATTTTTAATTGCGCTTAGCAGAAGAACAAGAACTTTACACACTTTTAACGAGTACATAAACTTCAACTGAGTTTTTAGATTTTCGCCTATTTCGGACGAAAAATGCCCTCTTTTTCAACAGTTCTTAATTCCTGAATTTTAGAGGATAAAATTTTTCATTCAGTTTATTAATAATAGCCCAAATAGGCACCAGTATAAAACGTAACTTGCTTGCTTATTTCCTTGCTCGTATGATTTTTTATTCCGTTTGACAGTCTGGATGTCAAATTTGGTAAAAAAAAAAAAGAGGCTGAAGTTCCTTATGCTGTTCCCTTTTCGTGAGATATGTTTGAATACTAATTTTTACAGTAAATTCTTATAAGCTTGCTTCATTTTCTAACTGAATATAAATGGAGTCTTTTTTGGAAGATCTATGGGAAATACATTTTTATTCTGCCATTGTTTTGCACAAATCGTCTTATTCTTGAAAAAATTATTCTTAGTTTTTAATCCGAGCCTCGGAAGTTCCTTAATTTGTTGGGAATTTTCAGCCTCGAGTTCCTTATAAAGATGTTCCTTATAAAAAAACGTGTATCTGGCGTTAAGCGTTACAATAAACCCAGCCTCAGTTTGCAAAGATTTTTCTTAGGATCTACCCAGAAAGTGAGGGGTAACAGTTATGATCAATGTACTAGTGACAATGTACCGGTGTACCAGTTTTCGTGCAAGCACACGTTATGGCTCTGAATTTTCAAATATCCGATGTACCAGATTGCGTTTGTACCATACCGGGTCAAGTTTTAGCCTGTCGTACCGTGTACCGGGGCACTGTACGGGCGTACCGGGAAGCTGTCACCCCCACCAGAATGAGGCCCGATCTTAAAAAAATTCTTATTGAGTTGTTGATAGTAGCTTACAAAGTTTTATTTCATTCGAGAGGAATGCAAATTATTGAACACCTTGTGTTTAAGTGTTTAATAAACATCTAACCATATTACTAACATTTTCTTAGTTTTACATCAATTTTGAGTGTTTTAGCATAGAACTGAAGTTTACAAAAAAGTAAGGCTGTGTGAAATAGAGTAATCAATTCATTGTCAATTTTGTTGATCTTCACGAAATTTTTTGAGAAAATTAAGAGACAAAAATTTGATTATGTACATAAGATATGCAATTGTCATGGTTTCTCTTTCAAACATCAGAGTTTTCCCTCTGTTTGTTCACTTGATTTTTCTAAAAGAAGGTAACAAAAAAAGAAAATACTTTAACTGATATATTAACAAGAAAGCTAAGGACAAAAACTTTAGATTAACGAGTACAAGGGTAAAGTTTTTGAAGCATTCCTTAGTGTACTTCATACCCCATTGCAAAGAACTATCAAGGATAAGTTTCTAAACGGTCTTTATACCTCAAATAGCTCTCTTAAATTCTTATTAACCAATGCCACTCTATAACCTTGCTTTGGCCAGGAAGTTATCATTGACAAGCCTTTGTTTTGCCCCTGGGGGTGCACTATGTATAATTTTGGTACTGGGAACTGCTGGCCATAATGGTATAAATTTTTGCGATTTTGGCAAAAGGAATGGTCTCCATTTTCACGATTTTGGTATTTTGATATAAGGAACAGTCTCAGTTTTCACGATTTTCATGTTTGAAGAATGGAAAATCGGTATAAGGTTGGGTATGTTTTTTATGCTTGGGTGGCATGTCCCTTATAAAATTTGATCAAGTGCCCCCCCTAGGGTTTTCCCTTGTATGAGCAAGATCTTTTACTTCTGATTTTTCATATTAATACTTACTTTTTGACACTTCACTTTTTTCCCCATTGTCTAATAACATTTATGGCAATCTCAGGTGTCATTTCTGGTCCAATAAGTGGATTCAATTGGCAGAGGTAGGTACATAACCAGCTTTAGATATGTCAAGGAAAGCATCTTCAGTCAAATTGCATGAATTAGAATGTGACATATGAAAATAAGTCCCTGAATAAGCCCCACCCCAATTTTTTACCCTTGTGCGGTATATGCAACATTTGGCATGGCACTGAATGTCTCTATTGGATAAGTCTAAAAAACAATTTTTATTGGTTTGCTGTACCTTATCTACTTGTGCAAAAGCCTTGTGTAGCTCACCCACCTTTTGCAGTTTTCAAGGAGATCTTGGATCTGCAAGACCATTTTCTATTGTTCCGTCCTAATGTTAATCTATTGTTCTATTAAATAACTACAGGAATATGGAGTGCACCCAAGATATTCTACTTGAATTGACGTTGCGTACCAAAACACCTTTTGTTTTTGTGCTGAAACTTTGTTGTCAAAATCATTTTCCCCGACCTACACCAGTTATTTTTTGTGAGGATGGTACACCCAATATCTGGTTGAGACACTGCACCCTCTGCAGATTGGCTGTGTTTAAGTTAGGTCCAGTCCACCCCCAGCTTGTCCAGTAGAAACTTTTATTTAAGGATACAAGAGCCATCCGCAAATAGCTGTAAGCACCAACATTGTCTGAATAACACTGAAAAAGAAAATGACAGATATACGTTAAGGGGCCATCAAATTTCGATTTTCATATTTTTTAACGGCATCTGGCCGTTAAGATCAGAACCCCCACCCCCCTCCCCCTTAACGGCCATCTGCCAAATTTTTTCCGGGATTTTTCCGACTGGCCTAAAATAGATTACGCCTAGATACGTGTTTTTATGGCCTAAAAAGGGCAATATCATCAAGTGATAGGTAAAATCGAAGAATTCAAAACATTTTCCATAAGGTTAGTTGATTTTAATTTTCTTAACGGCTGAGGATAAAACACCCTCCCCCCATAACGGCCAAATGCCGTTAAAAAATACGAAAATCGAATGTCGATGGCCCCAAACATAAATGTACGTGATATATAGGTATCTACCTACCCAAAATAGTCAAAAAAGCAAAAACTCAAAACGCTCTAGCCAAACTTCATATATCATTATCTAGTATGTATTTAAGCCTAATTACAAACATATTTTGACATTGGTTAGATATCTAGATTTATATCAACTTATCATATAGATATTTTGTGGGGCACGAATATTTCGGTGCAAACCAACTTTGTTTTCCTCCTCCAGTATCCGGCCAGCTAAACAGGACGCAGGGCAGGCAGGGCCTAAGATAAAAATTTTTATAAATAACCTTTTATTAGGGCCCTTTGCGAAGCAAGGGGCAACTGCTCCGACAGCAAGCCATAACAAAGTGACTACAACGAACGGAATTACAGCGGCTCCGGCCATTTAAAGGCGAAATATATCCACAAATTTCCCTTCCAAAAATTATAGAAACTCCTCTGCTGCTTCTTTTCAAAGGTCACTTCCAAAACTTGTGATGTGGAAGTCTGGGTCGAGAAGGATTTTCTCAGCCGGAGGAGTGAGCAACACAACAACAAAATCTTAGAAAAAAATGGCAGACGACGTGGAAGCTTGAAATTTTCAAGAGCATTATGGAAAGTCGAGAAAATTGGTGTTATTATCAGCATTGAATTGTCTTAAGGTATTGAATAAGCTCTGGTAGTAATTAACCTTGAATAATAATGAAGATATAACATGATACTACTTGAAAGTAACCTTTTACAGACTTAGCAACCTATAGGCTTTGAAGGCTTCTCTTTTGGCCTGAAGCCAAAAAAGAAAGCTCAGACTTATTTGAATAGGCGTCTTAAATCTCATTGTTATGACAGAGTCATGTTTTGTACTGCTCTGTGGCTTGCCAGGTGTTGGAAAATCTTCTGTAGCCAATCAACTCTCTGAGAAGTTGGTGCTTGAACATGCAAGATCTGTGGATGGTAATGCAGCTAAAGAACAAGAAGAAAAACATTCTGAAACCCATAATTTGACTATTTGCTACGACAGTATTATTCCCAATAACCTTTACAAAGAAGATGACCAAAATGACCCAGATGTTGTTGAGAAAAGCTGGAAAAAGCAAAGGAGACAGATCATCAATTTTATTTCTGCATTTTTGGAACTTCATCGAAACGACAGACTGCAAAAAGCATTTTTAGATGAAGAAAAAAAGATGCCAGATATTTCAGATAAAATTGACGCAAAATGTGCATGTTGTTGTTTGAAGCAACTAATTCGTAACAACAGGTATACCGTAAATTCGCAAATAAGCCCCCGGGGGCTTATTTACAAAGATGAGTTTTACAGTGGGGGTTTATTCAAGGAGAGGGTTTAATCGAGGGGAGGGACTATTTTAAAGTTCAATAATTCCAGTATGTTGTCGAAAGATCAGCTGTTTGCAAACAGCCAATTATTGGTTGAATTGATAGTAAAACCTGTCAGGACTAACCTGTTCAGTGTTTTCGTTGGTTGAAAGAAGCATTATAGACAGAAACAAATTCATAAATCCTTGAAATAATTCCCCATGTGGGCTTATTCCAGGGGAGGGCTTATTTTAGGATTTAGGGTAGTGGTTTCTCAACTGAAAATAAAGTTCTTAAAAAGCTGAAACTAACCCCCAACCTCGAAAAAAGACCCAAGCATTTATTTCAAAATGAGGCAATTTTGCCTGGCAATGTTGCCTGGCATTTGATGCCACAAACTCTGGCATTAATTTGAGAAAACATGGTATCTTCTTTATTAGCTTTGCTTGAAACTCTTTAATCGGCTTTTTTTTACCTCACAAACATACTCTATTGCTTCCAAGTTTTTCACCTGTCTTTTTTACACTCTGTAGATGCTGCTGCAGAAACACAAGACATATTATTATCATTGATGATAACATGTTTTATGCAAGCATGAGATATGAATACTACCAAATAGCCAGGAAATGTATGTAAGTTTGTCTAAATTGAAAGTCCTTATATATTTTGATATTTCTCAGCTATAAGAAAGTAGCTTTTTATTACAATGTACATTAAAATTGTATTACATTCCCTTTTAAGTAACCTTAATCATAATTTTCTCATTATGGCTACTGATTTTGGCAATAAGTTTCATTAGGCTTTTGGCAACAATGCGCAAACAGAATCACTTTGTCTTAATGTCATTAAAGCAATTGCTACACATTTTAAATTACTTAGAACACTAACTATAAAGTAGAAAGTCTAAAATCATATTACACTAATAAGGATATCAAGATTTGCTAAGAATAAAGGAGAAATGACCAAAACGTAGCACAAGCAGAAAACAGGAATTTTATCCGTTTTTCTCGACATATATATACATTCGAAAAAATTAGT
The DNA here is from genome assembly GCA_011763395.2 of Chrysaora chesapeakei. Taxonomy (NCBI): domain Eukaryota; kingdom Metazoa; phylum Cnidaria; class Scyphozoa; order Semaeostomeae; family Pelagiidae; genus Chrysaora; species Chrysaora chesapeakei. The sequence goes on from JAADKT020022462.1 coordinate 10,778, forward strand.
CAGTAATCTTTCAATTTCGTATACAATCTTTATGCTGGAAAACCGCACATGGATAATCTCTGTGTGGTTGCAGGCTAAGTTATAAGGATGGAAATGAGCTATGATCGTAGTGAAAATAGCGAAAGGAAAATTTGCATTGGTGGAATAGAATGGACACAAATAACTTGTTCGATTGTTGAGAAATCGAATTCGAAAATCTGAGGACAACTTCGGATACAGTATTCGTTTTTCGAATTCACATAGCAAGATTCTTTAGAATTCCGCAAAAGTTTTTCCAGACTCCTTTACATTTACAGACTTTTCTGGGAATGAAATTTATGCTAGGATGCAGTTTAGCGAACACCTTTCATAGGGAAGCAAAGCTATGATATGGTAGGGTTTTAGGATTAGAGTTTGGGTTAGGGTAGGGTTTTCAAGGTTAGGGTTAGGGTTTT
>JAADKT020022573.1:0-11211 GCA_011763395.2 Chrysaora chesapeakei
GTTGGACTCAGTTGATTGACGATCTCATCTCAAATCAGAGATGCTATAGATACTGACGCGTTACTGACGCGTTACTGCACGCGTTACTACAGGTTGACAATACTTTTGCCATTCATTCAACGCGTTACCACGCGTTACTGATATATAATAAAATATATATATATATTTTTATATTTGACAGTAACGCGTAGTAACGCGTCATATCTTGGGTGTTTTCACTTGGAAATTGCTAGCAACAATAGTAACGCGTGCAGTAACGCGTGCATGCAGTAACGCGTGCAGTAACAGCTTTGTACCAGGTGTACGACTGTAACATTTGTCATTGTAATTCGTCGATTTTACAAAGGATATCTCATGTATACACGTTGTTGTCACTAAGTCTTTCCATGTATGTCTTCTGTGCCACAGTTTTGTGCCAATATAGCATTATTTGTTGCTGGAAAAAGCTATCTTTTGTTAGTTTGGATGTTGGATACATCAAACATAGAAGCTCTTGTGGCATAATCGTTTTATGAAACATTACATCATGAAAAAGAATCTGATCAAAGATGTCAAAGTATTTCTAAGTCTACAAATTTTTCAGACATCTGAAAATGAAGGAAAAAATTGAAAGGGGATTATGGATATTTAGTGCATTAAAATTTTTTAGAATGCTATTCTGCATTATTTAATGAAAGGCTGATTGTTTATAAACAATGGGATTGAAAAAAATAGGCCTAAAATGAGCAGAGCAGTCATATCTAAAAGTATTCTAATGTTGACTTACTGATCCATTACTTGCACATGTTATACTTGATGAAGAATTCTCATAATACATGTTGATGAATACGTTGACAAAATGTTCTTATCTCTAATAATTACTGAGTTTTTTATGGTAAACATTTATGAATTAGTTAGGCCTAGTTGGACTCATTTGATTGATGATCTCATCTCAAATCAGAGATGCTATAGATACTGAGGCATTACTGTCGCGTTACTGCACGTGTTACTGCAGGATGACAATACTTTTGACATTTATTCAACGCGTTACCACGCGTTACTGATATATAATAAAATATATAAATATTTTTTTTATTTTTGACTGTAACGCGTAGTAACACGTAATATCTTGGGTGTTTTCACCTGGAAATTGCTAGCAACAACAGTAACGCATGCAGTAACGCGTGCAGTAACAGTAACATTGTACGACTGTAACATTTGTCATTGTTGTAAGTCATCGATTTTACAAAGGATATCTCATGCATACATGTTGTTGTCAATAAGTCTTTCCATGTATGTCTTCTGTGCCACAGTTTTGTGCCAATATAGCATTATTTGTTGCTGGAAAAAGCTATCTTTTGTTAGTTTGAATGTTTGATACATCGAACATTGAAGCTCTCGTAGCATAATCGTTTTATGAAACATTACATCATGAAAAAGAATCTAATCAATGATGTTAAGTATTTCTAAGTCTACACATTTTTCAGACAATCTTGGACAAAATATATCCGGACTGTTTGTGATCGATGTTAATATTCCATTGCCCCCCCTCCCCCACCAATCAATGTTGTTCTATTGTAAGATTTCAGCAAGAATGCGCCTGCTCCCATCAAGCCTTAAATTCAAAGCCAATAACAACATTGATCTTGGGGGAAGGGAGGGCTAGAAAGTGCCATCAAAAGTCCAGTAATTTATGTCCAAGATTGTAGTTTGGGGAATGTGTTATGAAAAGTTTTATAACAAACGAATCTGCTCAAAAAGCTCTATGTACTCTGACTTGACTTTCACAGATTTGAATTCATCTTTTAGCTGATCTATAATTTCGCTAGGCTGTTTTTCGATTCCTTGTAAGATTAGTACTTTGATTTCTGCTATAGTCTTATTCTGAAGGGACTCCATTCTTTCTATGCCTTCCTTTGTCACACAAATTGCTTTCAGATCTTTTGATAAATCATTGCTGCATGTCGAATCTTTGAGAAATATGTCCAAGAAAAAATTTTGCTTTTCATTGGCAAGCATGGTAAAGTAAACCAATTCTTGGTTCAGAATAGAACCTTGTAAGCTGCTAACACTCATTTTTCTTTCTGGATGCAGGAGATATTCGTGACTTCTGAAAAGCTTTCGTACCTTTGCAACCTCCTCCTTGCTTAACGATGCCTGAGTTGTGGACGTAACATCTTCTTTGTAGTCTAAACCAGCCTTTTCTAGCAATCTATCTCTAACCTGAAGAAAAATTTGTTTCAGGCACATGAATACCATGTCACCAGTAATAGGGAGGTGCACTTAATTTCAATCTACAAGCCCTCAAAATTTACAAAAGAGGAAATATTGGGATATAACTGGTATCCAAGGGAAAATCCTTCTTCAACATAATCAAATTCAATTACTTATCACACAGCAACTACACCAACGTCTTCTCGGGCGTCATCTTCCTCTAAACCCCAAACATTACAATCATCCTTTTCTATTATCCCTTACCATATTACTCCAACTAAAAAGAGAACACTAAAAGATACCCAAGTCATTTCCCCACTGCCATCCGTCATCGACATACCATCATCAAAAAAATAAATCCCATATTGACTGGCGTTGAAGGGTAAACTGATCAAATGTAAACAGATGCCCTATTTGCAAAAGAGTTTTTAAAAGTAAAGATGATGAGAGTTTTAAAAAGAGGGTTGGGAAGAAAAGATGGAACTGGATTGGCTGTGATGTTCCAGACTGTACATATTGTGGATATAATTGTTGTTTAATAAAAAATGAATCTGATATGTATGGGAAAAAATTAAGCAAGGTACCTTTTACATTCCCCGATTATAAGTTCTCATAGAGTGGACATAGAGTACCCTTTCAGACAGGAATTATTTTTGTACAAGGGTCAATGTTAGCGTTATTTTTGCTTTAAGGGACGAAATTTTCAGAGGAAACTTTCGCGTCTTGCTACAATAAGAAAGTTGTGAAAGTTTCCTGAACACTGATTCGCTTAAGGCCATTAATATGCAAGTAATCAATTTCCAGAAACTGTACTCCATTCAAAGGTTTCATTAAACTTTATTCCCGTGACTTCAAATTTTCCCTTATCTGCTAAAGCAGAATGCCTGAATCTGAACAATATGCCGAAACATCTTTTGTGGGCTGAGAACATTTCTTCATGCAAAAGTTTCTTCCCTTAGTACATTGATTGTAAAAAAATAATAATGCTATGTTCGTTTTACATATTTTGAACACATGCTTATGTTTATTGAGAGGGAAATTTTTAGCTTATCGACTATTTACACTGCGTTATGCTACACAGAGTTATGAATTATCTTAGCTGTTATTTTATGTTTGGTAAGTATATGGTAGACATAAATTTTTTATAAAGAGTGTAACGGTTTTATTTTGAAATGCTTGTGAATCGTGCTTGTGCATCACCCTTCTTACAATTTAATACTGTTGTTAATAGAGTATCTAGGAAAAACTGAAATGATTACCTGGCCAAGCTTGTGAAAGTTTCGGAAGACTTTTGATCATTCTCCATCAGAAGGAACACCGTGCGATACCCATGCTTTTGCACTTTTATTTATTTCCTCCAGGCAGGTGTCTCCTCCCAGATAGTGCCCTTTGTGTTTTACACGGCGTGTTGCAAATGATTTCGCTATTACGCACATCATTTCTCAACCACCATAATTCTTCTGTATTTTGCGTTGTTTCTCATGTATAAGATATTTGAAACTTTATCTTTTCCAACACTTGCTGCGAAATAGTTCCCTCTCCTTACTCCCATGTAAAAAGGTGAATACCATCTGCTGTATATACATATAGTTTTGATTTTCTATTTTATCTGCCCAATTTTGACTTTCCCAAAAATATCCCAATTTAAGTACATGAATGACTTGCATAAATCATTTCAACATTTAACAAACCTGGCTGCAGCACTATCCAATCAAACTCATGTTCTGGTTTTAGTTCCTCGGAGATCGAAATGCAGTCATGACATCCAAAAGCATCTCTGCCAAAGAAATATTGTTTGCAAAGCGGACAGAAAAGCACATTGAAAATTAGTTGCTCAGCAATATCAAAAATGGTTCCGTCAAACTCAATAATAAGCCAGTGTAGGACTCCCTCGTCATATCTACTTATACCTGCCCGAGTCCCGTGATTGCACAGAATTTGGGATATATTCTCGTATCCAATTTTAAAAATCTGGCTCTCCCGGTTTCACCCTTATGCTATTCTCTTTAATCGAAATTCCCTTCAAATGCTCATACACCTAGCTCTCTTTGACATCAATCAAGATCGCATTAAAATCTGGTGCAAGTTTTAAAGACTACAGTTACATGGATAATTTCGGAATACGTTGTACATAGAGTCACTTACAGCTCCACAAATTGAGCAAACTTTTCGAGATGCTTTCTCTAAAGAGATCATTTCGTCAACATAATCGTGCAAACAATGTTCTCCCTCCTTCAATTTTTGCTCTTTGACAATTCTCTCTATTGTTAATGCAATAAAGTCGTTTCTCGTTTGCCTGAACAAATTCTGCTCCTCCAATGATGTGTTTTTTACTCTTCTTTTCACAGTTTCTGATGGAGGCAAATTAAAAAAACCACACCCTTGGGCACAATCTTATATTGCTTTGCAGACGACTCTCTTCTTCCATCAACAAATGCATGCCTAGTTATAATACATAGAGGAACTTGGTTATCCGATTGTATGAGACGAGTTTTCCCGGTGATTTGTTCGTTATCAAAAACGCATTTTACAAGTCTTGGAGGGACTTGGCTAGGGTTGTTTGCTTGCTTTATGACCCATTTTTGAAGATGGGATTAGGATCCAGCCGGCGATAAACTGTTCTGGTATAGAGCAAGATGTTTACTGTGAAAAACAGAATACGTCTGCAAATTCTAAGAAAATGATATTGAAAGAATCAGATGTGCGTTTTTGGCAGAATATATTATCTTGATATAGAAAAAAAGCCCAACAATTTTCAGTCTTCAGGTCATTTTCCGTCAAATTGCACAATAAGAACAGAGCTTTCACCAACTCAAGAGAGTTGTAGCAGAGAGGAGCTTCAATAGAACATAGATTTTTACTTTTGTATAACAGTTTTATATCATTATTTATCTCTTCACTGATTTCTGCCAAACATTTTTCTAGTAGGCCAACAATGCTTGCTTTGCCGTCCTTTGTTTCGGAATTAGAACTTAAATTAACAAAACTGCCTTCTGAGCCTGAACTTAAGATTTTTCTAGATTGATCGCTTTGAACGAGACGGCATTTAGACATTCGTGACATATATATTTAGTCGACTCTTTTATGGCTCCTATCTTCAACAGCTTTTCATACTTTGCCTTGCTTATCTTACAATGCTTTGTTATACGTACCAACCTGATATCTTTTTTGTCCGGGGTATGTGTAGTTGCACCACGGGTTGATTTAAATTTCGAATTTGCTCCCTCACTATCCACTTCTTTCTCCGATCAAAAACTGTAAGTCTGGTCATGTTCGTCTATACTTTGTAAAGTTGAGATTCAAATGAAATAAGTGATACCTAGTTTTTTCCTTCAATCGTAGAAAAAGTACATGGTGTTGTTATTTTTCCTGGGAAAGTAAGCATGGTGGTGTTTTATGGTGAAAAATTCGTACAGTATTGTCGATATTTTTCTGTTGTCCCAATCTCTAGTCAGACTATCCAACTTGCAAACCTAGTTAATAAGAAAGAAAACATAAAGAAATGCTAACAATGTCAACGAGTGGAGGGAAATAGCTATTCTCTGGTCCATTGAAGGCTATCACGTTTTTAAAATCAAACCTTATGCAAAAATAGCTATGGTGGTTGTTCCAGAGCTTTCCAATAAATTTGACGAAAACGCTATGATTGTAAAAATGCCTGACCATGTTCCTGCTGAACTAATGGACAAGATCACTAGGCCAGAGGACAAGACAAGACCAGCACAGAGAGTTTCCGATATTCTGAATGTATGTATGAATTTAGAATATGAATGTAGCAATATCGGAAGCTATAAGAATCTGCAACTTGCTTGGGGTTTTGTTAGCAGACAATAAAACTGAAGGGCCATCCACATGTCTTAAGTATCTCGGTTTCATGATAGACTGTGTTAAAATTAGAGATTTCGCTTTCAGAGAAAAGGATTATTAAAGTTCAAACTTTATGAGAGGAATGGCAAAACCGTTAATCTGGGACTAAAAGAAAACTTTTGTCTTTAGCTGGCTTATTCCAGCACTGTTCGCAAGCTATACCCTTGTGCAAGGTATTTTTGCATCGGCTCATTGATCGGGCACACTCAGTGAAGGAATTGCACCATTTTTTTCACCTTACGTTTTGGAGGACGGACGATTTTAACTTGTGAAATCTTCTGTTCCAAAGATAGAATGGGCGTAGCCTGTTTATTCTCGCCTGTTTGGAGTATGCCGCAGACTTATATATTATTTCAGATGCTGCGGGTAGCATCGGTCTTAGTGCTTTCTGTGACAATTATTTGTTTGCAGGAGAATGGCCAGCAGGGCCTTAGATTTAAGTATTGCTGTTAAGGAGATGATGCCAATCCTTATTTCGGCATTTATTTGGGGTTCATCCTGGTCCAGTAAATGTATTTTATTTAAGATTGACAATTTGGCAGTAGTTTCATGCTTACAAAAAGAGTTTTGCAAAGATCATCACTTGGTGTGGTTATTAAGAGAACTTGTGACTTTAACAATAACTTTAAACTTTTCGTTCTCGAGCTCTCATGTTAAAGGTGCGGTAAACTTGCAAGCTAATGCCTTGTCACGTTATAAATTCCAGGAGTTTTTGCAAACAGCAGAGAAGCCAATGTTTCGCAAGCAAGCACCAGCAGATTTGCTGAGACACTTGGTGTTTCCACCTTGGATCAAAAGTGGCAGCAATTAGTAAAAGAATTGTTAGCTTAGAGGACACAAAAAACTTATTTGTCTGCACAGAAAAAGTTTTTTCAACTTTTGTGTTAAATTTTGTGTTCAAAGCTCCTGGCGTCAGAGCTAACTATGCTTCGTTTTATAGCATCATTAAGGGAGTCTCATCAAGCATCGACTATTTGGGTTTATCTTTCTCCTGTAAGGTTGTTGCATATTATGCATAGTTATTCTGATCTGGTGATTAATCGTTGCTGCATACCTATGGTGTTAAAAGGTATCAAATGATGTAAGTCAAGCAACAGGCAACCCAAAATGCTGATTACTCCTTTAGTTTTAGCTGGTATTAAGTCTCAACTTCATTTGATACTTATGAAGATAGATTGTTTTTGGCTGCTTGCTGTACAGCCTTTTTAGGTTTTTTAAGATCTGTGGAATTCACTACCACAAAACAGAATTTTCGGATTTATCCATTGGTCAGCAGCCATTCCCTTCGAAAATTTTTCTTACTCTGTGTTTTTCTAAGACGGATCATTTCGGACAAGGTTGTAGGTTAGTTTTAGCACATTCTGAGTCTTTTATTTGCCCGGTATAAGCGTTAATGTCTTATTTGTAGCAGTAGGGTAACAAAGGGGGTCCTTTGTTTGTGTGCGAGGGTTTCTCACCTCTTACCAAGTCTAAGTTTTTTTATAAGCTTAAATCGAATTTGAAGTCATGTGGCTTTGCTGGTAATTATATGTTACATAGTTTTCAAGTAGGAGCAGCTACAACTGCCACAACTTTAGGCTTGCCGGAATATCTATTAAAGGCATCAAGTCACTGGTCTAGCGACGCTTATAACCACTATATAAAATTGCCAGCACAAATTTTTTTTGTGGCTTCAAATCATTAGGACAGTTCAACGTATTGAAGTGAGTGATTATTTATGAATGGTTGTATTGGGTTACAATGAATGTATGTTTTTTGTGTTTTTTTTGCAATGCTTTGAGGAATTTCCATATTGGGGATGCTACGTAATGGTATGTACCTTGTTCCAAAAGGAATGGTTGGGAAAGCACTGTTACCCATGCTTTGGTAGGGTTTACTTTAAGAAGTCTCTCCAGCTTGAAGAAACGAGAATGCATTTATCCAGCTTGGGTAGGGAGTGATTTAGGAGTTTCTCCAGCTTGGAGAAATGAGAATGCGCTTACCCAGCTTGAGAAGGGAGCAATTTAGCAAGTATCTCCAGTTTGGAGAAATGGGAATGTGTGTACTCAGCTTGGGTAGGCAGCGATTTAGCAAGTATCTTCAGCTTGGAGAAATGAAAATGCGTTTACCCAGCTTGGGTAGGCTGTTGTTTAGCAATTATCTCCAGCTTGGAGAAATGAGAATGCGTTTATCAAGCTTGGGCACTCAGTGATTTAGCAAGTCTCTCCAGCTTGGAGAAATGAGAATGTGTTTTTTACCCAGCTTGGGTAGGCTGTTGTTTAGCAATTATCTCCAGCTTGGAGAAATGAGAATGCGTTTATCAAGCTTGGGCACTCAGTGATTTAGCAAGTCTCTCCAGCTTGGAGAAATGAGAATGTGTTTACCCAGCTTGGGCATGCAGTGACAGACAGCACCCTGGATAGAACGTCAGACAACAGTATTCTGGAGGAAGAAATCGACATGAAAATGGGTTTGTTTTGAAGTTTTTCTTCGCGCTTTAATATGTTGGCAAGATAATTGGGTAAGCTTTCGTGGTCGAGGCTGTGTCCTTAAGATTACATAAGGAGTTCAGTCTGGGTTTTTTTAAAACCAGGTTTGTCAGATAAAGCTATTTTTCCTGAGATAATGGAGCACTTCAGAAAAACTCAGGTAATATGAATTTGGTGATTTCTTAGCGACCACAACAGTCTATGCAAAAGAAGATCGACAATAAGAAAATATAATTTCTTGTGCGTAATTTGCAGATGTCTGATAGTATGTTGGAAATTGCATCAGATAACAGAGTTTCAAAATCAGTCGTACTACCCTGCACACTTGAAGCTGCAGAAATGTTTGTTTCTTTCAATTTTTAAATTGCTAAAAGAAGCTCATTCTGTGGCGAATTTTTAGAGATCTTTCGGCGAAAAAAACTAGTGTTGTGTTGTGGGGGAAAAGAATGGAAACAAAGTATGAACTAAGGAACTAAATATATATGAGGAAACACTTATCAATCCTGCTATATAAAGTCAAATTTCACGAAATTGTTGGCCACCGTCGGCTTAGTTTGTCTGAAATACTCCATTATTCTGAAAAACCAAGTTTTTCTATAAAACCTTGTTTATCTGGAAAACCTAGTTTTTCTGAAAAACTCGGTTTTTCACTAGAAAAACTGAGTTTATAAGAAAAACTTGGTTTTTCTGTTAAAAAAACTCGGTTTTTCAGAAGAGCCCAATTTATCTGCAGAAAAGCCCAGTTTATCAGAAAAACCTAGTTTTCTAATAGATAAACTGGGTTTTTCTGAGAATTTTATTTTCATATCGTTTTCATTTATTTAACTTCAATATACTGTATCTGTAATTTCTTGATGTTTTTCATCTTTAGGTAGGAGATCGGATAATGGCAGACAAGGGGTTTATAATACTTGATCTGATGCCAAAGAATATGTTCTTAAATCTGCCAACATTCCTTGCTAACAAAAAGCAATTTGCCAAGGAAGAGGCTACATTTTCTCGTAAAATTGCTGCTCGCAGAATACATGTTGAAAGAGCAATTGAGTGGATAAGAAATTATAAAATTCTTCACACTCTGACAGCATCATTAAGGCCTTTTGCAAACAACATTGTCCAAGTCTGTTCTGTGTTGGTTAGTTTGCAGTCTCCAATAATATCTCGAGTTTTAGAAATGGATTATGTACTAAATATTGGATTTGTCATTAGATATGTCTTTTTGGTTTTGTTTGGTAAGTAGATTCAAATAGTTTGTCAATTCTATAAGCTGTTTTCAACCGGTAAGACAAAAGTCATTTGTAACAAACCATATATAAAACTCTTAACATTGTAATAGATTTATCAAGTCTATTAATTGTCTTTAGTGTAAAGGCAAGGGAGATGTCCATTTAGATAAAATTCTTCAAGTATTGGAATGATGTTTCCCATTGTGGATCTCAGGCAACTGGTATTATCTGCATGTCCAGTCAACTGGTATTATCTGGTATTATCATGTTGTCCATACAACAAAAGAAGCCAAATCAACACTTACTACATGCATAGCAGCCTGAACCTGGTGCCAATAGTTGTGGTTCTGCCTAAATTCGCAATCTTTTGTGAGCGAAAAAGGAGTTGCGTTTGATCCCTCTTAAAGTTCCTGTTTTATTGAATCATTCAACGTGGAATTTCTGTATTGCCTTGTCATGGGTATCAGCAAACTCAATGATCCCATCAGGGCTGCTTCCTAGAAACCCACAAGGAAATAAGTGAAGTCCTGTTTCGATTTCTTCATTGCCAGTGACTTTCTTGTATTCTTACATTGCTGTTTTTTCATGCATTTGCCCCAACATAATTTGGTCATTTGTAGCAAAACTGTATTCCCCCTTTAATTTCTTTAAGAGGGATGGTAGAGAGGGGCGATTTTGATTCTCCAAAATAGCTCCCTGTCAGTCAAAGTCTCCTGAATTTGCCCAAAAGAGGGCAAGTCTTTGTTGAATTGTGTTGGATGCCAACCATTGTATTTTCTCTGGTGTCACTTTGCATTTTCAATAAATTTTGGCTCATCATCGACAAAGTATTCAATGATATCCTCAATCAAGCATGATATTAAATGATTTTTCTCCTCATTTTGTACTGGTTTTGGTCCAAGTATCCATTGAAAAGGGCATACTTCATCTTACTGGCTCAGCAGGTTATGGAAAAATGACCATCATCAGAAGATACCTCTCTTGAAGAAGCTTTATAATTTGGCTTTGGGGGTGGAAAAAAGTCTTCTAGGGTTTTAGTCTCATTTCGAGCTGCCTTCTTTGGTCGTGCCTAGTTTAGAAGAAGGCCCTAGCTTAGATAGTCAACGCAACTTAATAGTTGAATTGCTTTTGCCAGTCTATTTGCAGGTCAAAGAATGAGATACTTCGAAAATTGGTTAAAATGATAACTTGATATTGCTTAAATGTTGATGATAATACTATATTTTGATAAAAATCTATGTTACGCACGTTTACTGCGGACATCAAGTGGAAGCTGTACCGAATTCAGTTGCTACCATGTAACTAAGCAGTGCACACATTAGCCAGTCAGAAGCTAACTCACTTTAAAGCCGAATACAGAAAGTCTTAATTTTTGCTGAGCCTGGTTTTGAGTGTAAAAATATTCTTCTTCCCTTACAACTTGACACATTTGAAATAATGAGGGCAGGCTCAAACCACAG
>JAADKT020022684.1:0-11206 GCA_011763395.2 Chrysaora chesapeakei
GTCACTGTAGCGAAAGATGAGAGATCTTTCAGTAAACTGAAACTCATAAAGACATACCTCAGGACGACTATGGCTGAATCTTGGCTTTGGTCCTTACTCCTGCTATCTTGTGAAAAAGACATGACGGATTTTTTAGATTTGGAAAAAGTTGCTACAGAATGGGGAAATTTTAAGGCAAGACGAGCAAAGATCAATTAAACGAAAACAACTATCATTATAGCATATTATAAAGAACTAAATTTCGAGATCTACCATTCCTTTTGTTATATTCATTCTTAATGTTGAAGTTGAACTTAGATATTTTTGTTGCAGTATCAGATATATCTTGTAAGTAACATGGTAGGATTACTTTTCGAAATGTCAATGTTGAATGTCTTGCTAAAAGGCAAGCCATTGAAATTTCTGGGTGTTATTTGCTATTCTCCTATTGTTTAAATTGTGTTTTGTCGCTAATTTAGTGGTTAATACGCGTATTTGTAATTGTTTCTCCAGTCGGCAAATCAAGGTGGCCACACCCCCCCTGACAAAATTCTCTCGGGACGGCCCTGAACTTCAAAACGTTTGTTTAAGTTGATTAATAATGTTCAGACGCTACCCATTTACTTTGTTCAATACCAAAGATAACATTTGTATGATCGTCAAAATAAGTAGACATGTAAAGGTTCACTGATGATGTCATATTTCTATTAATATATAGCAGGCTTTTCAAACCAAATTAAATCACCTGAAACAGCCTACTTTGAACCATAGGACTTTGCTTCCATTTTATTGGCTCCTAGAACCGAAGTTATGATTAAGAGAGAAAGTTGTATCATATTTTGTTGTGAAATGTGAATTTCTTAGATTTACGAAAGGCGAACAACTTAGAAAGCATTTGTCAAGAATGATTTCCTTAATGAAGTGAAGTGGTTAGAAGACTATCAGATACTGTCCTAGTTCTAACCATAAGATGCCGGCTAGGGATCAGCAGGCGATATTTTCTGACCCTGTCAGCACCTTATTCAAAACTTAAGTTCATGGTTCCGAGGTAAGTATGGCTCCGAAGCTGAAAGTTAAGGAATTGACGGATGGACACCATCAGGAGTGGAACCCTGCGGCTTGATTCAACTCAACACCGGAGAACTCACCAGTTCCAGACATGGCAATGATTGACAGATTGAGAGCTCTTTCTTGATTCTATCTCTGATGATGCATGGCAGTTTTTGGTTGGTGGAGTGATGTGTCTGGTTAATTCTGTTAGCTAACCAGTTTTGCAGATGCACCGTCCTGTTTGTTCAATCCATCAGTGGACATCACAATGTCGACTTATTGCTACCTATGCTGTTGTTATCGAGATGCGCAAACTTGGACTCGTGGCATTTGGTTGCAAAAAAGCTGCTACTCTCCATCAAAAATTTGGCGGAGCCAATCAGATTAAACATCTCATTTGCTGTATTTTAATGGCTTATTATTGTCCTTCCACTTTTACTGTGATTCATTTTTGTCTGATCGAATGTCATAATCTTACCAATCAGTGAGCAGCAAAATGAAATGGCGAATTTTTCCTATTCTAAAGTCTTGCTTTTGAACATTGTCAGGATATGAATCTCAGAGTAGTGAATGACATGCAAGGACTGGTTACCTAAATTTGCTGTTGAGCAATAGATCATGTGAATAATTAGCACTGTATTGTCATTGATACTAACGAAGATCACTTATCATATCACTCGCTAGCACTTTGTATCTTTCTGCAGATTTCATTCGAACAATTAGTTTTTTCATTCTGTCATTATCATAAGCAAATACTAAAAGTACAGAGTCGCACATTTTGAGTGCTACTTGGGGAAAGCAATGCTTGACTTTACGTTTAAATTAATGCTTTGTACATGGTTGAGAATTTAATATAGCTAATACGCTATGGATGATTTCCTTACTGAAGAAATCTTCTCTTTTTATTACATACATATGCTCTATATATATTGTATTTCTTATGCATGCCAACATATCTTATTTTCATTGCATATACATGCTGCATATATAATATTCTCTACGTAAATATACTGCATTTTTTCGTACAAAAGTTGAAATTAATTTATTATATTTATTTATCTCACGTATTCAGACGGTTTTCTATATATTTCTTCTTCATTGACTAAAATGCAGAATTTTGCCATAAAACGATTAATAATATAGCGCTTCATGGTTTAGTAACTTTTACCTGTTGTGTGGAAGCGTTTTTAATTTTCTTTTTCCATGCAATTTCATTTTCCTTGTTTTAAAGATAGCCTTATTGCAGGCGACATATTAATGACAGTGGCGAAGCTAAAGGTCATGCTGGACATTGACTGAGCATGACCAGAAATTTTTAAAGATAAGATTTTCAAAATTACTAAAAAATGAATTTCCCTCTAAGATATTACGAATTTTACTATTTTTCGAATTATTTTCTAAATAGGGCTACCATATATGATTGCTCCCCAATTTTTTATTTTGGTTATATTAGAATTTAACCACAATTAAAATTGCCTCAGACTTTTGTTGTCGGTCATCGGGTTTCTAGTGTTCAGTGGGTTCCATTGTCTATGGCTCTTTTCCATTTGTTCCAACATACAGTACATGCATTTAAATGCAGTGTTTGTGTGCAAGTTCTGTTTATAATGTGTTTGGTCATAAGTCATATTGTCATATTGGATATTGGATTGGCTGTTGACGGATGGACTGACAATTGGGCTTTCTTTTGGTGATATTACATGTCGTCTCCATATTTTGTTAACAATCTTTCTTGTGCATTTGTCTCTTCACATTCATTCTCGTTAGCACACGTACAAGGAAGTTAGGTTCTTTGCAATCTTCTGGTTTATTCCGGTTTCCTTCAAATTTGCCTGATTCTTTCCTGTGTCATAATCAGTGATTGGTCATAATCTGGTCAACCCATGAATCATCAGTATCATGGAAGACTGTTGTAAATTGCTTTGACTCCCAGGAGTCTGGAACACAAACTCAAGACGAGATTCCTAGTAAGATTGCTCTATGTTGTATGTTTTTTCTTGTAAAGCTAACCGACCGCATATATCATATTGCCTAACGTTATTTTGTAGTTTGGTTTTTCCTCATCAGTTTTTCCTCTTCAAGCAGACTGAGCTTATGTCAGGATAAATTGGGCGAGAGAAGTCTACATATCCATGCAAGTCTCAGATTGGATAGTGTTTATATCGAGGGTTTCTTGCTTCCTACCTGCAGTTTCTCTGAACTTTCGGTTAATTCTTGTACCAGTTGCAAAGTAAAACATATTTTCTCTAGTTCTGTTCTATTCTAGAAAGCGTTTATCTTGAATTTTGCTGCTGGCGCTGTGAATCTAAGTTTGCCTCCATGGTTCGGTGCGTTGTATGAATACTGATCGCATTGCTGCTCCCTCTAAGTTGCAGCGAGGCAAGAAGGCATTATTTACTTTCATGTCCCAGGACCCAGATTCAGATTCACTTTAGAATCAGACTCATGTTCATAATTACATTGATGCATCAATAAAAACTCCTTACCATTTAGTCTTTGGAAACTGTCCTTGGGTAACTTTCAAGCACACTTCTTAAGCTACCGTTTAACCATCATCATCATCATCATCATCATCAATTTATTTAAAGTAGGCTTATTTACAATAAAATAGCTGATTAAGCTAATTAAGGCCTACTAACTAAAAAAATACGTATTAATTTAGAATTCTACAAATATCTGCAATATAGGAAAAATAATGTCTAGATCATGTTAGATACCCAGCCTGTGGTATATATGTTTTACATAACCTACAGTTGCAATCCTCACCTTTCCAGCATTTAATTTGTGCTTTAAAAACAGAAAGTGAGCTGGCTTCTTTCACCGCAATGGCAAATTCCGCCAGAATTTGTTTCCAAGGAAGGATATAGTTTCAACTCCATAAATTGTTGTATGTACTTTTGGAATCTGTGAATCGTTACCTTGTCTTAGGTTGTAACCAGTATTACGATCCATGAAAATGTCCTTCATAAATGCTGAGTTCAGGTCAGACTTAGTTTTATATACTTCAGTCATAAGCAGCTGTAGGTTCCTTAAATGGATGGTCTCCAGATTCCGTTGCTCCAGAAGGGACTCAAAGTCTGTTTGATTGTCATTGTATGTGAGACGCAATGCTCTTTCATGGATATGATTAATTTGACGATTTAAAGTTCCGTCATAGAACAACCAGACAAGTGGGCAATAACTAAAGTGAGACAAGACAAATGCCTGCATCGCCTTACTTAGCTTCTCCGTGCCCATTTAGCAGGATATGCTGGCAAGTGCATGAAGCTTCTGGCTAGCTTTTTTGCAAAGAGTTTCTACATGCTGCCTAAAGCTTAACGTTTGGTCAAACGTTATCCCTAGAAGCTTCTCCTCGTTGCTTTCCTTCACGCTAGCCTCCCGTATTTTGATGGAGACTTCATCACCTTTCCGACCAAAAATCACCAAATGGCACTTGTCTTCATTTAGTTTCATATGATTGTTTGGAAACCACTGACTGATCTTAAGAGCATCACACTCCAATTTTGCAATGATATTTTCTATGGTAGGACCACATGCATATATTGTTGTGTCATCTGGGTAGTTACAAACTTCGGTCTCTTCTAGGAATAGGAATAAGTCATTCACATATATGTTAAACAAAAGAGGTCCCAAAACCGGGCCTTGTGGTACACCCAGATCACTGTTTCTCCACGCACTGAACGAACTGTTCACCTTCACCCTCTGCTTCCTATCAAGGAGATAGCTATGCACAAAAAGCAATGCCGATCTACTGAAATCATATGCGTTTAATTTTGCAATTAGTAACTCGTGATTTAGACAGTAAAAAGCCTTCGACAGGTCTCTCAGAACAGCACCTGCGATGCCCCCCCCGCTGTCCAAGGACTTGTTGACTAGAAGTGCATGCTGTGTGCCATTCGAAAGCCACATAAGAGTGGAGACAGAAAGCTTTCAGTGAGTGTTAGGATTTGATTTTGCATTAACCGTTCAAAGATTTTCGAAACCGATGGTAAAACAGTTATTGGTCGATTATTCTTTTTTGAAAAGCCATAATCTTTTTTAAAGAGTGACGTTATATCCCCAGCTTTCAATTCTTGAGGGAAAGTGCTCTTTGCCATGTGCCAGTTAAATAATATTTGAATGACGACACTAAATACGTGAGAATTTTCTTTAAGAATTCTTGCTGGTAAACTTTCAACAGGGGAGGCCTTATTTGTATTAACTTATTTTATCTGAGTATCAATTTCGTTAATAGAAATCTCTCTAAACTCAGATTTGTGTGTGTTCTTAAGATTCTCTTGGATTTTGCAAATACTTGGGTGAGCATCGTATTTTTTAATAGCTTTTTCTACGGGATCCTGTATATCATCCGTAGGGAGCAAAACTACATCACCAGCAGAGATTTATAGACTGTCTGTCACAGTTGCAAAATTATGGTTAAAGATCTCTGCAATCTCCAAGCCACTGGTGATCATTTTATCATTTTCAATCAATGTCAAAGATGAGTGAAAAGATCTGAAAAGATCTGAAAAGATCCGTTTTACTGTTTTCCAGAAATTGCGATTATCCTTGAAATTATCAAAGTTAATATTTCTGTAGTAATCAAATTTTGCCTTGCACAGTAACTTTACACATTTATTCCTCTGTTTTTTAAAAGCCTCAAGATTGGCTTCAGTTCTGTTTTTGTTGTACTTGTTACGTAGCTTAGTACGGTGCATGTGCTCTTTGCGCAATGCTTTTGTCATAAAAGGCCCATCGTTTGCACGAATCGATTTCCTTTTAACAGGTGCATGTTCGTTCAGTGCGTGCCTGACCCCAGCCTCAAAGCCACCGTAGTCTTCAACCTCACTTAATTCAGATGAGATCATATGCAATAAGTTTTCTTTGAAGTCCACAGCATCAAATTTGCTGTAATCCCGGTATGTGACTATCTTTGGACCCCTTTTGACAAATCCACCCTTGAGGGCAGTAACTACCATTGCATGAAAATCAGAAAAACCCGTTTCTATAGCAATCGTATTTTGAAAGCTAGATTTTCTGTTTGTCAGGATTAAGTCAATGCTTCGAGGGTTACCTGAATTGAAACAGGTTGGGCATCTAACAAGATTTTTTAGGTAGTAATCATCCATGAAAGCACTGATAACGTCCTCCTCGACTTCACAATTGAAATCTCCAATTAGAATGAAGTTCTCATACTTCCTACAAAAATAGTCGAGCGTTTTTCCAATTTCACGAAAGAAGTATTGTTCGGGCTGAGATGGTGGACGATAAATCGAAATGAGAATCCACTTTTGTTTTTTGACAGTTAGTTCAATTTGCCCACACTCAATATCATTGGGTGGTTTATAAATTGTCAATTCCTTGATTGGTGCTCTCTCTTTCACATATATCAATAGGCCACCCCCATATCGATCTCGATCATACCGAAATGGTTTCATGAAACTTTCAATCATGAATTGACTGGTTGTAAAAGTATTGTCGATTTTTGTCTCTGCAATTATGAGAACATCTATATTATCTGAAACTAATGGTCTAAGAAACTCTATCTTATTTCTTATAGAGTTTATGTTAAGATATGCAATAATAAGACCATTATGATTCTAAAGTCTAATACTTTTCAGTGAGGTAATAGCATCATCATACTAATTGGATTGATCAGATTGGTCGTTTTCAGAGCTTTCAGGGATAGAATCATTTGGCTTATCAGAACAATTTCTATGGCTGACGTCACTTAGGTCATGATCAGGTGAAGCATAGTTTTAAGAAAATTCTGAAACATTATTATCTACGTTCTCCCAACCATAGATCTCCCTGAGTTGACTAGAGTAGCCAGGTCTACGGCGTCAATTTTTACAAGTATTTAACAGATTATCTTCAAAAATTTTATCACCAGTACGATTTAAATGTATACCACTACGATTCAAATGTCTTAGAGTGTCTATGTAAGGATGGTCAACGTACCTCAATTCTTTTTCAGGGCATAAATCTGCAAGAATAAGGTTTACCCTTTTCCTTTTTTCTTCATATTTGTCGTTCCGTCAACTAGACCGGAAATCGTGACATCGATTTGTTCCTTCTCGATCGATGTTGCCAGCGATATTATTTCTTGTGCGAGTGTGACTTCAGATTGATTCTTGTTCTGTAAGTTGTTTGTTCCAATATGTAGAATAACAGCGTCGGGACTGCTTTCCACTGTTGGCTGGCAGTAATGCTTCATGTCGTTTACAGTTGCTCCACTAAAGGCTTTTACGTGAATCTTTTCATTCTTTTCACAACTTTTCGTCATTCTCCAGCCTTCAACTTTTTTCTCAAGTGAGTCTCCCAGTATTACAATGTTTCGACGAGCTTCTTGTTTATCTTGTTTATGTTGTTGTTCATCTTTATCCTTGACTGTTACAGAGCTAATTTCTTCAGGGATGGCAGAGGTTTGACTTTCCGCGTGACACTGATTATCAGAGGAATCAGTATTAGTGCTAGCCCCATTGTTGCTTCGCTTTTTACTTTTTTTTTTCTTTCTTCTCGTTTGTTTAAGAGTTTCTACTTCAATGCTTTCATAAACAATTGGTGTTTTGTTTATTCCTTCGACTTTCCCATTGTTATGATTATTTAGTATTTGATCTTTTGATTTATTGATCTGATCAAGTTGATACCTGAGGGTGAAGTTTTCCTCTGTTATTTTTCGATTTACCTCTCTTTCCCTTTCAATTAGCTGGTTTAAATCCGCAACACTAGCAGCAAGTCAACTTGCACTTTCAAATATGCGAAGGTCGGGAAGCGTTGCGTTCACTGCAGAATATTTCATGGCAAAACATTCCGAGTGTTGAGTGGGTGTGGTCGATTTTGGGCTCGTAGATTTCTCCGTGAAGACTGACTCGGTGTTGCTTTCCTTATCAATTTGCTTGACAGTTTTGTTGCCTTCTTTCCGCGTTGAAAATTCCTCTCCATTTGTATCATCATTGTATGTCTTTGAAACAAAGTGTGACCAATTCTCAACATACAGCATGCCTCCAGACACAAGGTCATCTAGCAAGGAGGAAAGCAACTCTTCTGTTAGGCCTTGTTTCATAGCTTCGCATGTAATGAACGTTTTATCTGGCTTCTTCTTCTCGATAGTACGGATATCTTCAATAAGACGAGCCAACATGCCAATGGTTTTTAGTTTTCCATGTAGCTCCATACTGAAAGTATTTCAGGTTCATAAATTGTATTTTAGATTCTTGTTGCCACTACTCAAGGAAACACGTTCGACCCTCAACACTCAACTCAATGACCACTTTTGGAAATTTTTTCCACCTGGTGGTAAGCCAGGAAAACTACCCATACCCTCCGTAGCATACATAAGGACCATGGCTACACTTGGGAAACACCCGCCGTTATCACCATCATATTAAATTTTGAAAACCTGAACCCGATTTACTATCAAATACACGCCTTAGGCTACCCTGGCTATTTTTGTAAATTTTTCCCGCCAGCTGGTAAGCCAGTAAAACTACCCATACCCGCTGTAGCATACATAAGGACCATAGCTAAATTTGGGAAACACCCACCGTTATCACCATCATATTAAATTTTGAAAACCTGAACCCGATTTACTATCAAATACACGCCTTAGGCTACCCTGACTATTTTTGTAAATTTTTCCTGCCTCGTGGTAAACTACGGAAACTACTCGTACCTGCTGTATCGTACATCAGGACCATAGCTGCACTTGGGAACCCCCATATTTATCACCTTCATATTTAATTTTGAAATCGCAAACATGATTTTTTCTTACGTACGTATCTTAGGCTACCCTTTGACAATTCTTTGAAATTTTGCCGCCAGGGGGTAAGCTAAGAAAGCTACCCATACCCGCTTTAGCACACGTCATACAATTAGTTTACAGTGCTATGCTAGTTGGCATTTTTTCCATTTGTGCCCTTTCGTTTCTGTGTTTTCCATTTTAGAGGGTTCAGCAATTGCCTGCTCCATGCAACTTGGGATGGACCAAATCTGAAAATGGGTATGGACCATTGTGGAAGACGCAGCCAGAAGCAGCAAAGCCCTAGCATTGTTAAAGAACTATGGGTGTAAAAACAAATGCAACATGATGTACATGCAAATCAATTGACCTGACCTGCATGGATCTTTGCAAACTCTAATTTCACCTGGTGACGCAAATTTCACATTAGTGAAACGTTGTTAACATGAGAAGTCTAAGTCGTTTTTTTTCCTTTAATTAATGGCCTAGCCATTTATTTAATTTGTTAATAGCACTGGACTTGTCCCTATGCTATAAAATTGAAAACTTGATAATGATTATGCTGCTCTGCAATATCGAATGTTGGTCACATATTTTATAAATGCAAAACAATTGCATTCAAATAATACTCTTTCAAAAGAGGTACTTGGACTCACCCCCTTTTGTGTTTCCTAAATTGTTTGCTTCTGATGCTTAATAACGTAACAACGAAGTTGAACAGCAGCATATTAAAATGTTTTTCTTATTACGAATAACACAACCTATTGGAGAACTATTAAAAAGCAAGAGAAGTTTTAACTGCTCAATGAAAATCTTAATAACTAAACAAAAGACTGTCTTTAACTTTAATTTTGGAACTGTCCACCGCATTCGCAAAGATCCTGACAACAACTTACAATTGGGCATCAAAATTCAACAAGGCAACAGCTATCTTATAAAACCTTCATTTACGCAAACTAACTAACCTTGAAAATGAGGATCCTTATCTAACAAGCTGAAAATTTCCCGTTCGAAAGCGTTATCAGCTTGGGAATTGCAGTCTTGAGATTTCACACAGAGATATATCTTTGGTGTCTTTCGTTTTATCAAAAGCAGCAATGATGGAATTAATACAAGTTCTCTTAATATCTTCGTGGTAACTTAGTTTCTCCTATTGAGAGCCGGAGCGCGCTAACATCAACAAGACATTGATAAACGTTTCATAAGGGAGCTGCAACCATGTTTAGTGTGAAATGTGATTTTGCAATATTCTTTTCTTGATTGAACTATTGAACTGCATTGCATTAGATCAATCTCTTATCATTGGCTTGCACCCCTCAAAGATTTTAGATCTGACTTTTAATTGGCTTGCACCCATCTAAAGTGTCTTTTCATTGGCCTGCACCCCTCATTTTAAATTGAGGTTAGCATTTCTACTAACTCTTGCCAAATCTTTGACACCACCTTCTTGCGATATGAGTGGCTGGCCTGAAAACTGAATGCGAAATGAGAACAACAGCAGCACCACAAGATAGAACCCCTCGAATTGTGGAATTCGAAACAAATGAAGCAAGGTCGCAATCAGATGACAGATAAGAGACAAAAAGACAAACAATTCGATGAAATGAATGTGTCAAAAGAAAGAAAGTTCACGTTTGCGGATATCGAAGACAAGACAAAAGCCAACAACATATACGTTGATTGATTTATTTTTCTTTGTACTGAAATCTAACGGGTGAAGTGGCAACCTTTGCACCCCTCTGGATTTGCCCCTGGGCTTTTTTACGCTTTCGATATATATTTAAGATGCAATTAAGTTAATTTCAAAATAGCTTCTTTCGAAATCTTATGCAAGTGGTAACACAACACATGCAACTAATCTATTTAAAATCTTACGTTCTTCATTTAATAAAATTAGTGATGGTTATTGTGAGGAGACAAAAGTGCCGGATGCTGCAACATGGAAAGCACTTTGCAAGAAGAAAAATGCAATAGCACTGTACAAGTCCGTTGCTTGTGGAGATCCAAAACCTGTTGATGTTGAATTTTTGAATCAATTACTACCATGCAGCAGACTGAAATGTTTTCTTCATGAGTTGATCAAATCAGACAACAATGGCGAGAATAAACAAGCAGAAGATCAGATAATAGGAGCATACTTTGCCTCCAATGCTGTAATCCATGATAACTTGGTTTGAAATACGGTTTATTATAACCTTTCGTTCTTTGGACCTCCAAACAAATCTTTTTTATGTAAAGAAAACCATGGAAACGTTTACCCTAATAATCATAAATAAATCTATGCCTTTCCTGTTGCTAACTTGTGACCAGCATTTGTTTTTCTTGATATTAGAAGTAAAAAATGAAAATTCGTCGAGTAGATATGAAAAGAGGATTTATCTGCAATGTGCATTTATGGGAACAATCAACAAGAGGTTCTAAGAGTCTGGTCTGGAAGATCTAGTTGTCACCGCAGGA
>JAADKT020022795.1:0-11204 GCA_011763395.2 Chrysaora chesapeakei
TTTTTTATAAGGAACCTTAACTCTGAGTTGAGGCTGTAGTTCCTTAATTTTTCAACAAAATGAGGCTGAAGTTCCTTATGCTGTTCCTTTTCTTGAGAAATGTTTGAATACTAATTTTTACAGCAAATTCATAACGTGCTTCATTTTCTAACTTTAAATATAAATGGAGTCTTTTTTGGAAGAACGATGGAAAATACATTGTTATTCTGCTATTTTTTGCACAAATCATCTTGTTCTTGAAAAAAATTATTCTCAGTTTTTCATCCAAGCCCCGGCAGTTCCTTAAAGCTCCTTAATTTTTTGGGAATTTTCAGCCTCGAATTCCTTATAAAGGTGTTCCCTATAACAAAACGTGTAAAGGCCTGGTAAGATTGTCAGGGGTCTGCCCTGCCTCCCCAAACACTGCCAAAAATATGGTTATAAATCCAAAAACCTTACATTGTAATTTTTAAAGGATCAGCCAAAGATTCTACTTCACAGACAAACATCCCCAGAAAGGTAACAATACAAGGGATAAACTTAATAACAACAAAGAAGTCAAAAGAAATTTGAATTCATTCTATTTGGTTTATACTAACGAGCACAATGGCATTGGCAGGAAATCATTAAATGGCTTTAGTAAATTGTTTCCGTGTGTGGTTCTTTTGTCTTTTGAGGGACAAAAAATGTGTTATCAAGCAGTTAGCATGTTTCTCACAATTTCCAAATGACTGCGTGGTTTTCTTTTTCACGTCAAAGAAATGCCTAATGATACAACGTCACCAACGTCATTAATAAAGTCCACGCAAGGTAAACACAAACTGTGTGAAATGAAAGCTTGAAGCAATTTGTGGTATCCGCAAATCTACCCTAAACCTACCAACAATTATGCACAGCGAGTAGTAGGCCTATTGATAAGGAAGAAGAACGAACGAGACCTGCGATGAGAGTGAGAGCATACGCCTAAAAAAGCCTAAAATATTGAATGAATGCTAAATTGGGTTGAGACTGATGAATCTGTACTCACCGTCGTAGAATAAACCTGCGTGTCGGACAAGACAAGTCGATGAGTTTCCCATCGTCTCAACATTTTAGACCCAAGGATTTTGCTAATCAATGTTCTTTGATGATTTAGCCTGCAAACTAAAACGTCTCCTTCCTGTAGTAATGGAAACTTAGCTCCGCTTTGTGCTGCTCCCCTGGCACCAGAAAATCTTTCCTTCTTCTTCGTTCCATTTCCCAAATTTGATTCTCGCAATTCCATTTTATCGTATTATCATAAATTTGGGGCAACGTACGCTAAATATGAATTTCGTTAAGTCTTGACAGTTCAGATAATACTCATATTGCTTTCTTATTCATTTACGGAAAGGTTCCAACTATTTACAAGCTTCATTTTCTCAAATTTCTCAATTTTTGAGACGAGTCTTGCAAAGCAGATTTCGCCATAAAATAATGTCTTTTCAGTGTTGATTTCTTCAAGTTTACACTTTGCTGTGCGCTAGTTACCAGATCTCATGAAAGGGGGAACAGCTGATTTCATTTCCATAATGGCTGCGAAAAACATATGCAATTGGAGTGTTCTGCATGCTCAAAGGTCAAAAGATACTCTTGAACTCTATTTAATCTAGGTTTTCCGACGAGAAGATGAGCGCTTTCACGGCAAAAAGGGCATTTCCCTGACGGAAAAAGGACGTTTATCAGTTTGAAAAAGGGCGTTACCGTGTCGAAAAAGGGCGTTCCCCAAGGAAAAATGGGCGTGGTCTAAAGTCCCTGAGCGGTGGTTAGATTTTTGGCTGTATCCAACCATGTGATGATGCTGAAGACGACAACTACGACGACGAAAATGATGATGATGATGATGATGGTGATGATGATGATGATGATATAAAAATATCTGAAGAACCAGATGAACATTTCATGCCACCGAATTTTCAACGCTTATAAACTGAAAATCTTCCCTACGAATTTATTCTGATTATATTTATTGCACAATTGCAGAATATAACAAGCATCATCATCATCATCATAATCATCATCGTCATCATCATCATCATCGTCGTTGTCTTCACGAATGCAAGGGGTGTGATGATCTCGAGGAACATGTCAGTGGATGAATGGTCTTTTCTGTTGTTTAGAACTAATTAATTCCGGTCTTCTTTTTTTATTAATTCTTAGCAACATTTAGACTTAAAACACAATATATTTCTTCCTAATTTTCCCCCTTTTCACAAACTTCCCTACACAACCCCAGGGCGTAGCTTATAAAAAACTGCGTGCAAAGTTTGATTTGTATGACTTGTAAAGTTTACTGTACTACCTCTCCTAAGGCGACCTGTGAAAGTAGAGGTACTGCTGTGAGTGTATTTGAAAAGTGCCTTGTTTCAAGACCATCAACTTGACATTGGCTAAAAATCGACCAAAACACTAAGGACATCTTTGTATGATAATCATACAAAGAAATAAATCATACCAAATAAAAACCGGCCATCCAAAGATTACGTTCAAAGCGGAATGGATGTAGGCAGCAGAGTTGCAAAAAAATATTGACCTTCCACCAACCAATCTTCCTCATTTTAACATCATACAAAATTGCCGAAAAACAGCCAGACAGACTCCTTCACGCATGAGATAAAAACATGTGCATAGGGACCTTCCCACGTAGCTTGTATG
This sequence comes from Chrysaora chesapeakei, assembly GCA_011763395.2. NCBI lineage: Eukaryota > Metazoa > Cnidaria > Scyphozoa > Semaeostomeae > Pelagiidae > Chrysaora > Chrysaora chesapeakei. Next base: position 2,653 of record JAADKT020022795.1, read on the forward strand.
TTGTAAAGGTGGCAATCATGCTTTCATATCAGGGAGGCTACAGTCTTAAGAGGGTGATTCATAAATTGACTCCAGCTTTCCAAGCTTGAAGGATATCACGGCACTGTAGGGGCCTAAAAGGGGTTGAAAAGATAGATTTCCTCGTATTATTATAATGACCAAGCAAACTTTATTTTTCTACTTTGATTAATTTCGACATGCAGCCAAAAACAACTGCATGTAGTTTGAATGATTTTCAATAATTCAAGATTGTTCCTGATTTATTGTCCGCACTTGAATTAGCTGTAGCAGTAGCAAAAATATAAAAAGTCATTTGATTATAAAACCTTTCTCATTTTGTAGCAAAAACCTTCCTCCAAACCAGGTGTGTAGGTGTGCAGGGTTTTTGCATCTCTGGATGTAGGGGTACCTTGAAAGCCAATGTGCACTCACAGGTGTTGTGGTGTTTCAGAAAATACGATGTGCCTAATTTGAAGATACTTTCCATATGGCATTACAAAAATATTGAAACTGAAATCTTTTCGCTTCAAAATTATTTATTTTGTTCACATGAATAAAGTTTAAAAAAAGCAGCACAACATTTTCATTAAATGTCTACTCTATTTGAGTTCTATAAGGCTTTTGCTTAGCTAGTTTCTTTAAAACCAAAAAAGTTCAGTCATGTCAAGGTAAGTAAATACCTAAGTTGAAAATGTTGGTAGCATGTTAAGAAATCACATAGTGAGGCTGGATAAAGTTGCTCATAATCCAAGGTGCACTCGATGCACAGCACACACTCTTGTCCGAAGTGGCAGAATCTTGCATCACCGTATTTCCTCGAAAAAGTGCCCTCCCTAGAATAAGAGCCCTTCCTCGAAAAAGAGCCCTCCCTAGAATAAGCGCCCTCCCTCGAATAAGCGCCCTCCCTCGAATCAGCGCCCTCCCTCGAATCAGCGCCCTCCCTCGAATAAGCGCCCTCCCTGGAATAAGCGCCCTCCCTCGAACAAGCGTCTTTCCTCTAATAAGCGCCCTACCTCGAATAAGCGCCCTACCTCGAATAAGCGTCCTCCCTCGAATAAGCGCTCTCCCTGGAATAAGCGTCCTCCCTCGAATAAGCGCCCTCCCTCGAATAAGCGCTCTCCCTGGAATAAGCGCCATCCCTCGAATAAGCGCCCTTCCTCGAATAAGCGCCCTCCCTGGAATAAGCGCCCCTTTTTGACTAAGCTGCCTATCAGGTTCACCTCAGTCAGACATCCCTAGTAGTTTATGTGCAATCAAGAGCCACCTTTAACTGTTGATGCAAAACTTAGTTTTCTTTAGGAAGTTGCTTTACTGTATTCATAACTTTCAAAATAAATTATCCTCTATGAAACTGACTTGTTAATAAGCGTCCCGGGCGTCTTATCGAGGGAATTAAGGTAATTACATGTCTTTGAAGTATGAAGAAATCGAAGCATTCCATTTCATGCTCAATCCTTAGGGACACATCTTGACTCTCAACGTCGAGTAGTAGCTTGATAACCAAGATCTCCCAACCAAGATGTTCTGGTCTTGATAATCAAAACTACTTCCAAATCTTTCTTCAACACCAATAGGCTTTTGCGAGATATCTCAAGAATCTTGACTTTCTTTGATTGGCACTCTGCTTCAATGTGTCTGGACTATTACATGAATTCAATTCTGGTTGGCTTATGGCTTTTATCTGGAAATAAAGGTTCAGCGTAAATTAGACAATATGCGACATCAAAGACAAAAACAAGTTAAAATGTTGTCCAGGTGAGGCACGGCCTTCTTGTTAATTCATTAGAGTCTTTAGTGTTTTTGTTAATGTATAGGGCATATATTGTGAAACATTATGTAGCTATTAACTTTACATTTAAACATCTGACATTTGCAATAAGTTTTCACTACGGCCACTTATTATCACAGCAACTGTTCATAACAATCTGGGTCCCATGCCTATAAGATTGCAAGAGTCGGCATCCTGTCCCCATCCCTTCTTCTATCTGCCATTACAATCAAAGAACAAGTGTTTCCATTCATAAGGAAACAGTTGGCAACGGTCTGACAAAAATTTCCTGGACGAAATCATTCTCACCACACGAAGAATTTCGTCAAGTCAAGGAATGGTTTTTCACAACTTCTTCGATTAGCTTTCACCATGAAGTAATTTTAGTTGCAATAACTGTGGTCGTAAAATTATTAAAAATATTACCGTTTTCTGCTTTTTTTCAACTTCTCCCCTTTTTGTATGAGAATCTGAATAACGATAGTCAAGGAAGAAAAAACAACGTGTCTCCTACTTTCTAAAAAAATATACAGCCAACAGAATGAAAAAATACTACGATTAACGTAAAATATTAGAGTTTCAGTACGTATTGCGAAGAACGGCGAGAACATCTAAGAACATACTTAGAAGCTTTTTTCGTCCTACACTCCTCAGAGTATATATTCTTCCTGAAAGAGTTCACTTTATCACTTGGACTCTTCAGCTAAAGCCGGGCGCAAACCGTACCAACGTTGGCCAACATCGTCGCCAACCATTGTTGGCCAACATGTTGGCACGGTTTGCTATATATGTTGTCCAAACAAACAACATTTTGTTGACAAAAAAAGTCTGCCAACATTTTCAAGCATGTTGAGAAATGCGGGCTAACATTTTCATTAATTTGAGAAAATTGATATGTTGGTTTGCCATGCCTTGCGGACATGCCTTGCCTTGCCATGGTTTGACATGTCTCCCCAACATGTTGGCACAACATTTTCAATTTTGGTCGTTATTTCAGATACCTTGAAATGAGAAATAGATTTAAGCTGGCGGTTTGAGTTGGACCACGATTTTTTTTCCTCTTCTTCGTAAGCCAAAAGAGCAAGCAGCAAACAAACAACTGCTTCCTTTACAGCCATGTTTGCAAAAGATCATTTGCATATGACGTCAGCAACCCAAATATCTCAGGTGTTGTGACGGTATGGCAAGCCATACCAACATGCTGGCCTGCTTTCAGCCAACATGTTACCAACAATGTTGGCAAGCCTTGCGCCTACCTTAATTCTAGTGCTTATTCTACTGTATTCCGTAAGATGATTGATGTTCAAAACACAATATCTATCCAGCTTCAAAATGAGCTTTTAAGTATGTTCCAAGATAAATCCGTTCTTCTTCGCAAGGCTGAAGTTTTGTAAACTCAAAGACGTTTCATATTTAGCATTTCAGACAAAAATGATATTAGCTACACCAGCCGAAGTGAATTCCTCATTGCCTACTTAGTGATACAGAACTGAAAATCAGGGCAATGAAAAACTGAGCATTTCCAATGATTAAGTGAAAGGATACATATTAGGAACTCCAATATTGTTACATCCCAGATACAGTCATACATTGTATCGATCGAATCATCACTGTTAACAAAACAGAATAACATTCTTCGGAACTCATAAGTATCAATCAGGGACTAATTTATACGGTGAATTAGTGAAGATAGCAAAGGGTTGAGCAAGTCTGACTTGCAATCTGTGGTAGAGGTTTCGATTCCCACCCAGATCATTTACGTTACGAGGAGCGAGGAGAGTCGTCAGCTCTCTGTAATTCCAGGCAGAAGGCAAAAGGAATCATGTGGGGTCATGACAAGAGGAAGGACTAGGGTCACACTGCTTAGATTAACCCTGGACTATTCAGTGGCCCCTCTGTATTAAGCACAGAGACCCGTACCTTGCGAAGATAGCAAGTGTATATGCTTATCTATCCTCTATCTGATAAATGAAGACAAAATGAAAGACAGGAAGCATTTTTGTCATCAATACCACTGATAATGATACTTAACGTACATCTGGCTTGCAAAGTGTTCCAAAAGAGATCGAACCGACGTCTAGTCCAAATTCAAATAGGCCTCTTTGTGAATCTTTTCGATCTAACAAATCTGTATATTGCAAGCGTAGAAGCAGGGAGCTGAAAACTCTCTACATTATGCCTACAAACTAACAGATAAGATAGGGCTAATCCAGCTATCCCAATGTGCCAGCAACTACCTGAGGTAAGGGTTTGAGCCCCAACCACGGTAGTGTTATAAAAAGGGTCCAGTTCTGGTTAGTTCATCTATTTCTGAGATCCTAGCGACTGGTAATAAATTAGATAATTTTACCTTCACCTGACTTTTATCTATTCGGTAATGGTGAATAGAGTAAGGACTTACTAATTATTACTTACAGTCGTCATTATTACTTACATTACTTACTTACTGCCACCTTGTATTCAAATTGTCAAAATGGTTCGTTTATGTTGCATGCTTCCACAGAAGAGCTTGAACTACCGTTTTTAAGTCTACTTCTAGCCTAGAGGTATTCAGTCGACTTAACACTTTACCCCTGGTCTCGATGCACAAAGCATATAGACGGGTGCAGCTACAAACGGCGCTCATTACTACCGACCAAGTACCCATTTTACACCTGGGTAGAGAGGGGCAAATTTGTGTAAACAACTTGCCCAAGGTTGTTATTTACTGCAATCACAAGTGGAATGACCGTGGCTCGAACCCAAAGTTGTGAGTCCTTACCATACCAGTACTATATTATTCAATATCTGTCATGAATGGCAAACACTAGGATAGATGCACGAGTGGCATACCACAATAGACGGAATTCGAACCTGGACGAACCAACGACGTCTCCACTGAGCAAAAGAGCTCAATGAAATCTTCGAGTAACTCACTAAGTCACGCAGCCCAAGGCATTCTTCCAATTTAGCTTTGTGTTTCGGTTATGTTGAGCCTTCTTCAGTGCCATACATGTTACTCTATATTGTTAATCGATTACATATTCCATAATGGATATATACCGAGATAAGGATATACCAAAAAAGGAAGGATATTTGTTCGTTATAAATTGAGACCAAATGAAATCTGTTTCAACTGCTATTACAGGCAATCAGATATTAACTAACTGGAACTCACCTGCCAATTTCTTGTATTGCTTTCAGCACAATTGAGTAATCGATAGGCTCAACAAACTGACACAGAACAAGGACCTGTTTGAATAAATCATATAGCCATAATATAAAAAGTCACAATGAGAATTAGAATGCAATTTTATTTTGAGTTAATGCAGCAGAGAGGAATTCACCTCCCTGTATGGGCAGTCCTCTTGCCAGTGTACCCGTAATATTTCGTGCCATGTGGCTAGAAAAGCTAGGATTTGTTGGGAACTTTCTCATTCATGTTTGAAAATTTCTCGACCGCCCGCCCATTACGGTATGCTGGATACTTACTTTTCATAGCTCTATGGCATGCCTTGTTCATACGACCCGCGGGAAAGCAGGTTTTTCTTTACCGAACCCCAACCATTAAGCTGATATTGGCTTTCTGGCAATAGGGCCTTAGTACAATCACCCATGCTGCTTTGAAGACAGAACACAGGCCATCATTCTAACATAAGCTCAACAGCGCTGAAGGGCATGCTGAAGCCATTAATCTCTTTTGGCATGTTATGGGTTCATTGTTGCGAATGACAAAACATTAATAGCTTAATAGGCATATCGATTTGATAGCCAGCTTCGTTACAATTTAACTTATATTGCAACTTACGGGATGCTCCTTGTCACAGAAAGGCCAATATTTTAATCTTACTCAGAGTACTCCACGCTAATGATTTGGATAACCTATTTTAAGCTATTTTAAGGTTAGCCCAAACGTTTGCACACGCATATTCTATTAAGCGCCCTTTGATAAGGCACTTCTGTAAAAATTTTAACAATTGTTTGGACGAACGTTGAGAGTAAGAAATGGAGATGGAGAAACTTGTAAGATATATGAGATATGGATAAATCGTGAAATATGTCCTACTCGATTTTCATGAGAAAGTTAATAATCATCCGAAACTTTAAGCGCCCCTCTCGTTAGCACCCATGAAAAAACAGAATATTTAATTAGCGCCCTGGGCGCATGTTCGAATCATTACGGTATTTGATAATCTTGTGTGAAGCATGTTTAGGCCACTGCGCAGACTCAAGAGAAGCAAAATGGGACACTTGTATGAATTTGAGCAATTCGATATCGACAGCATATGCACAGTTGAACAGCAACTTTCGTCCACTTATCAGACTACCTACTCCAATCAGTTCAACTGAAATTTGCTGAACAAAGCTTAATGATACTCACTTGTGAATATCGCTTCTGCTTCAAACAGCATTCTATCATACGTTGATAAACCTACGAAAGTAGAGAGCATAATGATAATCTGGAGACGCACGGCAAATAGTTTTCAGGAATTGCAGAACAAACAGTAAAGTTCAAATTCAAGATCAGCTTATTAACAATGGATACATTCAAAGCAGTGATTGAAATTAGAGTTTTAAAAACGTTAAAAATCTTCTTGTGACCCTAAAGGCGGGTGCAAACAGTCCAAACATTGTTTGCCAACATATTGCCTGAAAATACGCCATGTTGGTACGGTTTACCATACTATCACAAGTTCACAACATCTGAGATGTTTTTGGGTTGCTGATGTCATCTACAGATGATCTTTTGCAAACATGGCCGAAAAGGGTTTAAGCTGTAAATTTATTTCTCACTCATTTCGTTGACTACAAAGAAGAAAAACTCGTGGCCTAACTCAAATAGCCAGCTTAAATAAATTTCTCATTTCAAGGTCTCCGAAAAAGGACCGAAATTTAAAATGTTGTACCAACATGTGACGAGACATAGCAGACCGTACGAAAACATTAACTTTGCTCAAATCGATAAAATGTTGGCCAGTGTTTGGCAACTTTTTTCTGTTAACAACATGTTGTTTGTTTCGATGACATCGATAATTTGTTAAGATGAACTTCAGCAACCCTTCAAAAAAGCACTTTATCGTATATGTGTGTAAACGGAGGTATTCCTTCGAAAATATCTCTGAAATTGCTGGTTAAAACTGAGGAAAATTTTCTGAGTTCAACATCTTGCTTGAAAATTTGGGACTGGTATTCAAGCTTTAAAAAACAAAGAGGTCATTTTACTTAATTTTTTTTGCAGCTACAAGTATACCCTACCTTGTTTCTCTGTTGTTAGGAAACTATCTACCTTTTGAAACCTGATGTTGCAGAGGTCGCCTGCGGGGAAATCTGCAGCCTCCTTTCGAAATATTTAAATCATCAACAACAAGGAATTTAAATCTGGTAATTTTTCAGTTTTTCCTCCAGAAAAATGTGGTCGCAGACTTTATCATGAGAACGGTTGAGTTTTTGCACACTTCAAAATTGCGATAAACAAGAGACACATTTTCTGTATGCATAAAAGCTTTCGCAGTTTTACTTTAATGTTCCTGCTGTTCATCGCAATTTTGAAGTTTTGTGCTACTCACTATTTATTCATTATATAACAAAGTTTCAAGATGAAATACGTATATTTGACATTCCTATAGGATTTCATCTTAAAGGCCCATTTCCACTTCGTTCGCAAGCGATGTTCGCTAGCGAATTTGCTGTTCGCTGATCGCTATCGAAAAGAGAACAGCCTTCGCGATAAATCTTAGGCCAAGAAAAGGAAAAACGTTTACGAAAGATTGAGCTTTGCTTGCAGTGGAAATCAAAATTGCTTCGTGTTCGCCTTTGTTGACAGCTAGCGAACAGCTACGGGACTTAATTCTGCATCAGCCAGCATTTGCTTTTTCACATATGAAAACAACAACATGGAAAAATGTCAGAACCGGTGAGAAGGGCCTAAGCTGTAGAGCCTGCTTGTTGATATTTTCTTGTCTCTTTCTCACTACTCAGAAATAAGCCTATTAAAAGAATGATATATAACATTTGTAGAAAATTAACAAAACGTGTGAAATATTGCTTGTAGAAACCTGGTCATCCCAAACACTATAAGGGACTGGAACGCTGAAAAGATTCGACGTCATTGCTCCAACTTCTAGATACTGCATCATTGCGTTTCGGTATTTCCCTTCAACTACAAAAAAGCAACAGTTTCTTATACTGAGCTCTTATGTGACAACATGCAAACATATAAACCTAGAGTATTTATTTCGAGGCCTAACTCTATTTTATTATAGCAGAATTAGTGATGTCTAAGTATGGTCTATCGTAAAATTTGATACTACAAAAATCATCTTGAAATATCATCTTGGTTAACATCTTAAAAAAATCTGTCTATACAGTGCCAGTTAAGTTGGATGGAAAGAAAGAAACCGTAAAATTTTATTGATTAACCAATTTATCTGTAAGAATGTATCCTAAATTTTAGTGAGACGTGAGATCCATTAATATGACCCTATAGTAGAATCTTTTCAATATCAACTCCTTATAAGAAACGGATCCCTACACAGCCTGAAAGTACACTTTCTACCCAATAAATGAAGACCATTTCAGCCTGATATCAAGAAAGGTCTTTAAGAATTATCCACCCACTGGGCTTGAAATGCAATTCTCTTTCGTAGATTAAAAAAAAAATCATTGCATACAAAGATAAGAAGGGCCTGCTGAAGCTGTTAAAATTTTAACTAAGCTTTGCTTCTCTAATAATCGCTTTAGACATGCTTTAGACCCTCGAACCTACGCCCAGATTACGCTATACATCTCATTACATAAGAAGCCA
>JAADKT020023017.1:0-11196 GCA_011763395.2 Chrysaora chesapeakei
AAGAAAAACTTCACTCGGTCAAGCTATGTCAAAGCATCCAAAACTTTCATTGGAATAAGAATTAAACCAAAAATAAACGGTGGAGATCAAGGTTATCAAAACCTGAAGCAACAAGAAGACAGCAGAGAGCAATTTGAAGACCAGGTAGCTCTTTTGTTGAGAAAGCAAAACGAAGCAACCAACCAGATGATCAAGTACTTTGATCAAGTTGAAAGTGCAGTGGATCAAGGTGGTGGTGAGAAACTGGAGGACATCAAGTTTTTCTTAGATCAGGTTAAAGAGCAACTGGATGGAATTACATCCTCGCTGGTCAGCTTGTACCAGAAAAAATTAATTGAAATACCGATGTCACACACAGTCATCCCTCACTTACCCTCCATCACTCTCTTGTTCTTGATTGAATTAAAATTATAGGCCTGGTGGCACAAGACTGGTTGGCTTGCTTCGTAAAAATACTGGAAAATTTTTCGTTATCATTTCCATTCCCTATAATACTTTACTTAGCCTACTTGCTAGTTATTAGGCTTGGTTCAGAAGCCCCAAACGAGCAGGCCTGAGGGCCTAAATTAAATACCTAATATTATTAGTAATAAAGGCCTATATGACGCCAGAACAGAATGCACAAAAAAGAACTAAAATGTTTAATTTAAACCTGTTTTACCTCTACTCTTTTCCAGTTGACAAATTTTTCGTTTATCACTTTTTTGATGAGCTCAAAATGAATCTTATTGAACAAATTTTCTGCCAACGACACTTTGTCTTGAGAAAAATTAGCTCTATCTTTCGAAGTTTTAGTACGATGGAATCTCCTCCAGTGTTGCTCTACTCCATGAGCAGAATAAAATTTATGAGATGTAGAAATGCAGTCTCCATGCGGACAAGGAACAAGATTTTCTTGAGTTACTTTCAAAACATCGAACAACGTGTTCTGATGGGCCATTTTGGAAAGATTCCGGCAGTGTCTTCCTTAGGGTGTACTTTTCAGGCTCGGTTACTTAACCGCAAGCACCGAGAGTGCTGCTGATTGGCCAAACCAAACAAGACTGACAAAGCATGGAAAGGGAAAGGGAAGACACTGCAGAGGAGTGTGGTGTTGATGAGGTTAATTTTTGTATGGTTCTGACTACAGGAAAGTTTCACTGTAAATCGGAAAGTGTTGCTATGTTGCCTGTAGCAGCTGATGATGTCATCATTGAAAATTCAAAATGCACCAAAAAATAAAGAAATTATATATCAATCAAACCATCTGTTTGCCCTCTTTGTCAATATGTATGAATTATTTCATTTAATTGAATGCGTGAGATCATATTCTCGAAAAACTACTGGTATCGCAAGTTTATGATGTCATCGATAAATGCCACTTCTGGTCAAAAAAGTTCCAAGGCAATATTCGAATTCAGCATTTTTGAAAAGCAAGGATCCGTTTTCAAAAGTTTGACTGCAAGAGTTTTCCCATTATGCTGATAAGAGACCTGTCCATGTTGCACCCATCATTGTGCCAGCATTGTAAAAAATAATTAACTTGTAAAAAAGAATGGGACAGGTACCTAACGATTTCAAGAATGCCGAAGTCTTACCCCTCCACAAAGGTGGCAATAAGCATGGCATTGTACTAAAATGGATTACCGATTATCTTTCCATCAAAAACAAGTAGTCAAGATTAGTCAAGAGCTTTCAACACCTTCATGCTTGGAATTTAGAGGGCCTCAAGGCTCGATACTTTTTTAATTTACTTCAAGGATTTTGACCTTGAAAATTGTGACCTTATTTGTTAAGTTCTTCAATTTGCAGACAAAACGGTGATCTATGCCTCTTCAAAGAACACCACAGTCATTAAAACATTCTGAACAAAGACATTACTGTAATACAACACTACCTAGAAAATAATGAACTTCTGAAGAAAGGGAAAACTGAATGGATACTCTTCAGGACAGCAAAAAGGATATTGACTAAGTTGATCATCAAGAACTCAATGTTTAGTGCAACAATGTGCTGGTAAATTCAACCACTACCTACACTTTTTGGGTAAATTACTTGATAATGGCGTGGTTCTAAATTTGAACATTGAAAAGAAATACAGAAATGGGTCATCAAAGATTGGTCTGGTATGCAAGCTTTTGCAATTTCTGACTCCTGAAGTGGCAAAACTCAAGTGTTATCGTATCAGCACTTTGTAGTAATTGCATTGTTATCTTGAATTTAAACCAAACACAGGAGCAAAAGCTTAAATCCATCAAGCAGAGGGCTGATGTTCTTCTCATGGTGAAAACTTTTGCAATACAAAACACCATTAGAATTCAAGTTCTTCAAATCGTACATAAAGTTTAAATTGTGAACTATGTTTAAACTTCCAATATTATTTTTAATTGAACCAGCATAAAATGAACACACTAAACAAACGCATTTTACTTTGACTCCCCAGGGTTGAGCTTGAGTTTGCGAAAAATTCTTTTTATTTTATGGCAGAAGAGATATAATGAGTTGCCTAGAGAAGTTAGGGCTTGTTACAATTTTAAACAACCAGAAAAACAGCTTTTCAAATAATTTTCCATCTCATCATCACTCTGTCTAGATTTTTACTTTATAGTCCAGGAGGAGAGAGGGGGGTATCGTCACCCGACGAGGGAATTTACGGGAATAGGTGATTTCGGTCAATTTGGGGGTGCTTATTCCGAATTTCGATGTTATACGGAGAAATAAGGGGGCCAACTGCCTCGTTTTGACGGAAAACCTCGATTTCATGAATGATTTAGCTCTACTTAAAAGAATGCCTTTAATGCCTGAAATAAGGGTAAAAACATGAATGAAGGCAATTCGGGGGTGCTGATTTCAGATATTTCATGTTTTGGGGGGAAATTGGGGGTAAACTGTCTCGTTTTGGTGCATTCAAATGTTTGAAATACAGTTATATGTAGTCCATATGGTCAATTTAAAAGATCTGGAATCATATATTGATGCTGTACATGGATATTTGGGGTAAGAAGAGGCTTAGCGGTGACCTGCTCATTTTAAAAAATTTCCGTTTTTGTGCCAATTTTCTCTACAGAAGAATTTGTTACTGTACTCGCAAAAATGGTTGGAAATTAGAAAACTACCTCGAATATTGATGCTAATTGAGACATTCATGGGAAGTCTTTGCTATATGGTGATTTACTATCTTTAAAATATGAAAAGCTACTCCGTGAAAGCATCTTATATCAGCGTTGACTGCCTTTCTTCAAAGAATTTTTCAAATGTAAGGACCAAAATCTAAACAAAACAAGTCTTTAATACCATCTAGTTTCAAAAAAGTTGATTAACTCACTCAAAATTCAGAGTCATCTTTAATCCCAATGTCCATGTCGTCTTGCAAATCGTCTTCATCATCGAAATCCCCCGAGCCGTTATCATCAAGGTCCAAAAGAAGCTCGCTGACATCCTCCGGAAAGCTAACATCGCTCCAAATCACTTTTCCATCCGAGTTGCAGCCGTGTTCTTCTGGGTTGTCCAAATTCATATTCAGCTGATGTGCATTTCTGAATAGATAGGCAACGTAGTTTGCTCTTCTTGTATGTAAAGTTAGGTTCCTTTCGCAAGGTGGCATTAGGCTTAGCTCGATTATCTTCTTCTCTTTGTCAAATTTTCGCCAAAATAGTTTACGATGTGCTTCATTGACTGACTCAATACGTGGAAAACCATATAGGAAGCAGATGAATATTTCCAGGCCCTTCTATAACTCTTCACCTGCAACTTGTTGGCATTTCAGATAATTCTGAAGAGGTGACATCCAAGATCTTTCGGGTTTTACCTGTGCCATTGTCAACTAGCACTTTAATATCAGGAAAGACAGTCCAATAAACAAAGCCAATATATCAATGTCACCAAAAGGTGACCTTACCATTATGGTGCTCCCAGACTCAGCAGAACAGGCAGCAGCAAGTGCAACGAGCTTTGTATCAGCTTATTCGTGGTCACAAGATAGATCTTCCACAACAATCATTTCGTTCCTTGAGATCTTTGTACATTCATTTTTACCAGAAAAATAAACAGTTTTATCACAGAGATCTTCCCTCTCTTCTACAATCGATCGCTTTATTAGTTGGAACAGCATTTCTTTATTTTCACCGTTTTGCAAGAAATTTACAAACTCACTTGGCACTTTCATACCTGGGCTGGTGATCATGTAGCGAGAACTTTTACCCCTAGCCTCTCGCTCGCCACTTTTGATGCTGTTATCTATGTATATGTCGCAAACAATATAGATTATAGTAAATTGCTTGGAAACACTTGCCATGACTTTAGAGGCTAGGTCTCTAATCGCTTTAACAGTCCCAACAATGCTTCTGGTTGCGGCAGCAAGGTCAAGCAGATAGATATACATCAATTTTTGCGATGGAAGATCTTCAAACCTCACAACAGTAAGGTCTGACATCGCAGCTGTAAACAGTTTGCTTTTTACTGTTTTTGGAATCGCAATCGCACCATCGGGTGTACTCAGAGGGACAGAAACTGGAGCAAGCGGGTACTTGAGTGCCATATCTAGATTTACGCTGGTTTTTTGCTTGCTCGAATGTGCTTACAACAGAACCACCACCCGATGTAATTATTCTTTATTACTTATAAGTTACCAGTCCCATTGTAGTCATGCAAGTCTTTCTTTTGCATGGAAAAATAAGCATCAAGTCAAGATTTTTGTCAAAATTAGGCAGCCCCCCCAAGTTCCCCCTAAGTCACATTAATATTTGAATTAGCACCCCAAAATCAACTTAATTCCTCTATATTACCCACATCTGAGGCGTTTAAGTTACTCTTTTGTATGAAGGTAAGTTATGCGTGAAATCGAGGTTTGCACCAAAACGAGACAGTTTTCCCCCCAATTTCCCCCCAAAACATGAAATATGTGAAATCAGCACCCCCCGAATTGCCTTCATTCATCTTTTTACCCTTATTTCAGGCATTAAAGGCATTCTTTTAAGTAGAGCTAAATCATTCATGAAATCGAGGTTTTTCGTCAAAACGAGGCAGTTGGCCCACTTATTTCTCCATATAACATCGAAATTCGGAATCAGCACCCCCAAATTGACCAAAATCACCTATTCCCGTAAATTCCCTCGTTGGGTGACCATACCCCCCTCTCTCCTCCAGGACTATTATAAATGAAATGCTGTTTTACTTTGTCTTTGGATTTTATTGATATATTTATATTTGCATATATTTTCATAAACACTTTATTTTAACTAACTTTTTATTGTAATCTTAGATTTCAATTGTATATTCACATGTTGGTAGCATATTTTATCTGATCGTGTATATTCCTTCAAAATATTCATTTGAATTAGTTAATTCATTCAAGTTGAAAGAAAGACAAAATTGACATTTAAAACATTGAGACTAAAAATCTTTTATCCAAAAATATCCAAAGTAAGGAAATACAAGGAAAATTCACTGAATGAAAAGGGCATTAAAAAGGTGGGGCAAAAATGTTAAACTTGTGGGCAAATTTGAGGGGCTGGTGGAAAATTGCCCCACCACTTTGTATGTTAAAAATGTCCTGCAGCCTACAACTCATATCGTGCAGCATAGTATGTAGTTATGTCTTTCAATCATTTAATAAATGGGGAATGTTTGTTGCGGTACAGGCTATTTTTCCGTCATTTAATATATAGGCAAAATTGTTACAAGTTTCATGTTATGGCACCAATCACAGTTGTCTAATGACTGCAATGCCATGAAAATATTTATAACATTGAGCACTTTGCTGTTCAAAAAGATGATTTCAAGTATAACTTATAAGTTACTTAAAGAAAAGGTTTCATTACAGTTCAATCATGATCTTGTTGTTAAGTTTTGAAACCTTTCCTAATTTCAATTTGTTCCTAGCCTGTCCACAACGGTTTGTAATTCCACATCTTAAAATACACAAAGAGAAATCTCCTCATTGGACTCACCTTGATTGAAATGATTTCAAATAAATGCTGAAAAACTTTAATGATTTTAGAGTGTGTTAAATCATCTTCACTACCCTACATAATCTACTTATCCATTCCTATGTATGCCAACTTCCATGTATGCCAATCATATTTATACTTTTACATGTACATTTCGAAATAAATATTAATACATAAGCAATGCATTATCATAAACTATACTATGGATATTTCCTTGTTTAAAGTAAGACAAAATTAATTGCTTTTGCTCTCTGGAATATAAAAAGTGTAGCAAAAAAAGTACCTTTAATGCTTGGGATTACTTTGCAACCAAGCTGCCCATAAGAGTTACCACCACTCCAACTAGACTATGCGAAAATATTGAAGCAAAAAAAGTACCTTCGGATGCTCTAGATTGCTTGGCAACCAAGCTGCTGATAAGAGTTACCACCACTGTAACTTGACTGTGCAAAATATTTGTTCCAAATATTCTTTTCACATACCAGAGACTATCACTAGCATTTTGCCATCCTCATTCTTTTGTATATTTTTAAATTTTAACCAAAGTTCCTCTGGACCATGTTCAACTTTTGTGCTGTCATATCAAAATAATAATCACAACAATTTCAGGTAACAGAATATACCAGATGATGTTGCCATTGCCAAATTTTCAAACAGGAAAAAGGCATACAAACTTTTCAGCCATTATTCTGTTTCAGGTCAATAGAAATTTTTAAGATTTTAAGTAAATTTTGTTCTTAGAGATTAAATAAAATAAAATGAAGATATCACTGTTTAAGTAAACTATCCACCCCACATTTCTGCCCATTTCAAATATTTATCTCAAAATATTTGTCACAGGATCTCATCTTTTCAAGAAACCCAGTAGACTTAAAAATTCTGAATGAGAAATTCTATTCTAGTAAGTTGATTGCAAACTAGTATTGTAATAATACTATTGAAATAATAGATCACATACTTCTATTAGCGCAGGTGCCATTGAGCCTTTTGCAATTGCTAAAAAAAATATTCTAAAAATGTAAAATTCAATATAATTACGAAATTGAATTACGAATTGCTGTAAATTTATCATTTAAGGCTGAAGAGTCTGCTTGAACGGATGAAACTAGTAGCAAAAACAAGTTGTTTCTGTTAATGCTATCTTCTGTGTTTTAACTTATATTCTTACTTGCGTGCTGTATTCATTTCATTTTAACATAAATATATATAAATTCTTGTTTTTACATAATAACAAAAGTGCTCAATGCCTTCAGCAGAGCATTACAAAAATAATTCAAAAAAGAACATTCAAAATAAAATATTCCTATTAGGGGTAAAAATTGTAGTAGCACACATATGAGCAATTAATAATCCTCCTTATGTTGAGCATTATTTAAAAATGATAAATAAATATATTGAATATTTTATATATATATAAATTGAACGTAAAAGGAAGACGCATACACTAGTAAATAAACCGAATTGCCGACTAGTTTCAACTAATGGTTGTACTCTTGGCATAAAATCTACAAACTATCGCTAACAATCAAGTTTCTACAACTATAATACAGTTTTATTATCTGACGTTAGATTGTGAATCATCTGACGTTAGATAGCTGAACCTGTTTCATCGTTTAAAACTGCTAATTGCACTACCTGGAATATTAAATCAAGCATATCTTGTAAAAGCAAAAACATCATTATGTTAAATTGCCATTCGGATTTTCCAACGTATTGTAATTTGCAATTTTTGCATAAATGACAAACTTACTTTTGCAATTCGTTTCATGAAATATGTTGTATGTTTTATTTGTTTTTGAGCTTTTAAATTGATTAGTTGATTTTAGTTGTTTACAACAAAGGCATCCTTCGGTCTTACATGGTCTACAGAATTTAGTTTCGTGATGTTTGTTGAGATGAAAATTTCTGAGAACTTTGTTGTTTACGATGTTACTGTTTCCTATTATGTCTCTTAGATTCTTACTTCTTTTATACGATATTATGGGTGGTTCTGGGAAAGACTCTTTGATGTCTGGTTTTATGTGAAGTATGTTCAAGCGTGATTTAAGTATATTGCCAATATCTGGAAGGGTTGGGTTGAATGTTGTGACGAGTGGGATTCGATTGCTAGGTTTTTTGGTTTGGTAAGTTAGTGTTTCAGCGCGTGATTTTATATTAGCTTTTTCTATTTGATGTGCTATGAGTTGTTTGCTATAGCCTCTTTTGATGAAATTATCCTGCATTTTATTGCAGTTTCGGATAAATTCTGTTTCTTCAGAGCAAATGCGTTTTAATCTGAGGGCTTGAGAGAATGGCAAACTTTATTTAAGATGTTTTGGGTGTGAAGAGTGAAAGTGTAAATAATTGTTAGTGTCGGTGGGTTTTTTATGCAGAGTAGTTCGAATTTTTTGGTACTTGTCAATGTATATAAGGGTGTCAAGGAATGCAATTTGTTTTTTTGATTTTTCGTGGTCAAACTTGATAGATGCGTGTTTAGTATTCAATTCAGTGATAAAGGTGTTAAAATTGGTCTCTGGTAAGGTATAGATTAGGAAGATGTCATCGATGTATCTGCCGTAAAAAAGATAGTTGGCTAGAATATCAGGATAGATTAAGTTTTCTTCAAACTTGCCCATAAAGATGGTTGCATATGATGGAGCAGCAATGGTTCCCATGGCACATGCTTTAGTTTGTAAGTAGTTGTCTCCATTGAATGTGAAATTATTAAGGGTGAGTATGTGGTTCATGAGTGTAGTGATGAGTTCAGTTGGGGGATCTTGTGTGTGACGACTGTCTAGTGCTTTTTTCAGGGCCTTAATTCCGTCTGTGCTCGAAATTTTTGCGTACAATGAGCTTACGTCCATTGTTATCAGGATTGCATTATCAGGTAATGTACCTAACGCTTGTAATTTGTTAATAAAGTCAGTAGTGGCTTGGATATATGATTTTACTTATTTAGCTAATGGTTTGATGTGATGGTCGGCAAATTTTGAAAGCTTAGATGTGTTGCAATTTATAGATGAAATAACAGGTCATCCTGGATTATTTGTTTTGTGTATTTTTGGTAGTAGGTAGAATCTAGCAGTTTTAGTATTTTCAGGTGTAAGTGCATCAGTAAGTTCGTCATTTATCAGGTTTTTGTCTTTCATATCTTTAAGAGAATTAATTATTAACTTACTATAGTCTTGAGAAGGGTCAAAAATAGTTTTTGGTAGAAATTTGTGTTAGAAAGTTGTTTATTTGCTTCATTATTGTACTGTTTGATACCCCAAATGACAATAGCTCCGCCTTTGTCTGCTCTTATTATTATAACATTTTCGTTTTGAACTAAATCGTCTAGGGCTTTTCGTTTGCCTTTTGTTAAATTCTATATATCTATATGTCTATATATCTTTGTCTTATTATCTATTATCTATAAAATTCTTCAATATCGAAACATCACTGCATTATCATTTCATCAATGATAACTTAAATATTCCATTTCTTGCTATGCTTATCTTACTAGTTTCTTAAAATATTTGCAATTCTTCCTCTCATCTTCTGTGTTTTCCTGCCCACCCGATGCTTTATTAGTATTACCCTTACCTTTTAGTGCCCAAAATACTTGAAGAAATGCTCATTCCCACTCCCCACAGCAAGCAGCTAGAATTTTACAATGCTCTCCTGTATGAGCTGTTTAAAGCATCTTATGACCTTATGTCTCCAATCCAATTAGAGCAGTATGTCCTTGCTCAGCGACAACAACGCTGGACTATCATGTAAGAGGAAAAGAAAGTAGACAAATTCTTCAGCAGTCTCACCAGCCCTAGCTCTCAAGATGGCTTTGCAGCTAACATTCAAAATTACGCAGAAAGCAATTTGCAAAACTTCAGAGCTAATGATGTTGTAAGAATAGATAGTACAGCTAGGCATGTTGCACACCTGCAGAACTATCTTGTTCTACTTAAGAAAACTGGCAGTGGTAAGAGAGTAATGCTTTTTGATGCAAGATCATTGAAAGCAAATGAAGTGCAATTTAATGATGCAGTACTGAACGAATTAAATGAGAAAGAAAAGAAAATTGAGCACATTTACAATACACTCTCTCATTTAGCTGCCACATTTAATCACATGTTTCCCAGAGTAGACATAGAAACATAAGAAAAAACAAGGGCAAAGAAAAGAAAGCAAGAAAATTCACATCAAGCTGCAAAAGAAAAGAATAAAAGATTTATGTCCAAGTGCATTGACATTTTACAGAAAGTTGCACCAGAATTTACAAAAATGCATGAGGCGTTGGTAAAGAAGAGAATCTTTGCTGTAAGCATTGCAGATGAGGATATTTTACAAACCTCAGGTCTTCTCCAAAGATACCATTTGAATGGATTAAGCATACTAATCGAGAAAGAAGTGTTTGCAGATGATGCTGCAAAAGCTAAAGCCTTTGCACTAAAGAAAGAGCTGCTTGATAAACAGAGTAAAACCAAACAGGAGAGTAAACTCAGGGAAATGATAAAAAAAGAGAAAAATGTTGGAAAGCAATTGCCAGAAAACATTAGACAGTATTTTATAAAGAGAAAGAATTCCAAAGTGCAGGATGATCTGTTATCATCATCTGCATTTGAGTCCTCTGATGTCAATAAATAAAAGAACATTAACTAAATTGTTTAACTTTATAATAGGAACAATTTTAGAAAATGTAGTTTGGTTTCATACCCCCAACATATCTCCCCAAAAAATTTTCATCCCCCACAAAATATTTTCCGAAAATTTCATACTCTTGTAAGTTTGCTTCCGGCCAGGTACCAGTCAGACTTATTGACAGCTCCCTTACTCCTAGAATATAAACTTTTAAAATGAAAATTGATTCTTAAAATTTCCAATCTGAGTAAATTATATCTTCTTTTTCAGGTGAATATAGATATATAGCAATAGGTTGACTTTTACAGAAGCGTAGCTTCAGAATAAATTGTAAAATCAGTACGGCCACCACAAACATTGTAGAAAATAAAAGACAACTTCTTTACGGACAGAGCAGCATATTCAGTAGTAAATTCAAATCATGGCAACAAATCCAAGTTTTTCAATAAATTAATTAAATGGCTAGGCCATAAATTAAAGAAAAAAAAAACAACTTAAAACATGTTAACAACGTTTGGCTACTGAACACTTAGCATCATCAGGTGAAATGAAAGTTACAATCATGGTTAATTTATACTAATGAATAACAATTGGGCTTACCTATAGAATACAGGGCCAGATGCTAGTATTCATTGTAGGCTACCTACAGCCAACAGGGTCATTTACTGTA
>JAADKT020023127.1:0-11195 GCA_011763395.2 Chrysaora chesapeakei
GCGTGTCATAGTAATAAATAAAAGCCAGTACGCTGAGGGGAGCGTGTCATAGTAATAAATAAAAGCCAGTACGCTGAGAGGAGCGTGTGGCAGTCATATATAAAATACCGTTCGCTTGAATGGTAGCAAACAGCAAATTTGATACTGCTCGAAATAAAACAACAAAAAACTAAAGCATACTTGTCTTGGTAAATCTACAGTTGCTCCTGCTATTAACAGTTCTTTGACAACAGCCACGTGACCTTCTTGTGATGCGATCCAGAGAGGGCTTGCTTGATCCTTGAATCAAAAAAGTCTGATTTTTTTTTATAATTCGACACAATATCCTAGGATACATGGTCTACATTAACAACATTATCAAAAGACATGCTATAGAATCCTAAATAACAGACAATTCCGCCCACTAAATTATTCCAAATCATACCATTAATGAGTATGGTGAAAGTATGAGAATCGTTAAGTGGTGAGCTAGTCTGATGGCCAGGCTAGTTCGATTTTCACCAATATAAAACTCGTTATTAAGAGTAAGGAGAGTCGATATCGCTCTGTAATTCCAAGCAAAAATAATCACGAGGTTAAGCTATACATCTAGAAGAAGGATTTTGGTCGCACTGCTTGGATTAGCTCTGGGACATTCAGTACTAGGCACATAAAAGATATTTAGCCCCTCCCAGGGGGGGGGAGGGTAACTCCTATGTTTTGACATACAGGGACGTGCCGCCAAACAGGGTATCGTTTTCAGAAATTTGCATTTCTGATGAAATTCCCTTTCAAGACAACACAAGGTTCATTCTAACATCATCAGAAACCTTTTCCATTAATTTTCCGCGAGTAAATATTTAAAAGAAAACTCCCGTACAGAGTATCATTGTTAGAAACAAGACAGGGTATCATTTAAAATCCGACTCCAGGACAGGGCGACTTTGGCAATTTTCAGGCGGCATTCCCCGTATATCGGAAAACCAAGTGCCCCCCTCAAGTATTTAGCCCTTATGCTAGGCACTGAAAAACATATCTTGCGAAGGCAGGAAGCTTTTGTGCTTATCTATATATCTATTAGGTTTTGGCAAATGCGCACTGGCTCAGAGAATTTCAAAAATAAATCAAAGTTGTTAATATCAATGATAAGTGAGGTTAACCCGTCAAGAACACCCAATTGAGCAACGAAAATTACTCAATGAAACACCAAGAATGAGATTACATGCAAAGCAAATGTTTGCAAAAGATCACTTGTATTTCGTATTTTCCTTCCCCATTTTATATCGACTCCTTTATTTGTGAACTCTTAGAATTTTCCCACACCCCTCTCTTATATTCAACCCCGCCTATATTTGGGACATAAGAGCAACGACAATAATGGTTGAAATAGATAGAAGATCATTGTCAAACTAATGATAACTTACGATTCTGGTTTGATTGACATGTGCTCCTTTGCTGATTAAAAATTTAACAATTGCAGCATGACCATTCTGCGATGCTACAAAAAGTGGGGTTGCCCCATCCTAAAAAACAAGGTACATTTAATTATCTGTCCTTAAAAACTACAAGGATTGGTATCTACTGTATTCTTTACACCAATCACCTCACAGAATACAGCTGGATAACCAACTTTAGATGAAATAGTGGACTTTCCCAGACAAAGATAAACTAACGTGACCTCAACCATTGCAGTGATGCTACCATCAAGGGGTTAAACCCTCATCACTTAATAGGGACATAGGACTGAATCTTTCCATTTGTTCCGACCTCTTGACAGCACGGGCCAGTATGATTAATCAACCACGGCAAAACACTTTCATTATTTTAGTCGAAGAGTCCAAGTGAGAAACGAACACTTTCTGTCAGCAGAAAGAATGTTTTTGGTTTCGAATAGAGAAGTTACTAGGCTTGAAAATCTTGATAAAGGCAAGCCTGCATGCCGTTCGCAGGCGTCATTGTGCTAGACTCACGACACGAGTCTCTAGTTTACGCTCCCCTTATTTCGATTTGTCATTCCACACTGAGCGATTGTAGAAAACAACAACAACAACATCGAGCGAAGTAGTGGGACTTATGTAGTGAGTCTATCATTATGCAGGCACATTCACTAACAAGAAAATTCTCCTGAAAACCGCAAGTTCCCATCCCTGGCCAAAAGAGTGTATTCCCAGGCATCAAAATGTTTCAAGCAACTTTCGAGACCCCTAACAAGCCCTAAATGAAATGATCTGACTTATCCAAATACAACACAACTTACTTTCATAGTTGTGTGTATATTTGCTCCTTTTAAAATCAATTCTTTGACCACGTTGAGATGATTGCATTGACACGCAACGAACAATGGCGTTCCACCTTCCTGTCAATCAAGATAATATACATAAATACTTTATGAGCTTCAGAAACAAGAAAAGTAACTGTTTAAAAAAGGACTGGCTCCTATTAAATTGTGGTGATCGTAAGAGACTGCTGCAGGCCCGTAGACACTTGGGAGTAGGTCAGGCAGGTAGCCCCAGGTAGCCCCCCTATATATAAAAAATCCATTGTTCTGTTGTATTAACTGTATGGTTTCCTGTTGTTCCTCTTGTTTGAAGAACAAGGGTGCCCCCTCCAAATTTTTTTGTTCCTATAGTTAAGTATCCAAATTTATTTGCTAAATTTTATTTTATAGTATTCTTATTTCTGTTTTTAAAACTTATTGTAACGTTTGTTTCGTCTTGTTCTGCTTAAACGGCCCGGGCTAGTTACGCTTAGTCTTTTCCTGGGTCGCATAGGATGTATACATGTAATCCGGTAAATCCTATGAATAAATTTGAATTGAATTGAATTGATTATAGCACTGTGCCGCTGACGGCCTATGAATTTGATTGAAGTGCAAAAAGTATGACAACAGGAGAGTAGTACGTTCTCTAACAAAGTGTTTTCTTATTGGATAATCATACCAATTTCTAGATTAATGCAAAGGGACGACCACAAATCTCAGGTGATACATCTCGGGGCAAAATTCTAAGATCCTGGTTGTAAGAATGTCTGTGAGAATCATTTAATCATTACGATTTAATGAAAGGCAGACTTACTTAACTGAATTTACTTAAATGAGTATAAGACTGGTTAATAGTTGTTTAGGATCACGCGTTCGATAGTGAATTCAGTGCTCATTTTCCAAACCCTCTCAGCCCCTATAAAGTTGTTAAAAGATTATCTTATGTAATAGACATTGCATTTCACATATTCGCTAGTCTGTCTGACTTTATTTACTGTTCGTAGCTGTAGTTAATGTTGAATTAATAAGTAAATAAAGTTATTTTCGTTTGATTTTAGCGAATTAGAAAATAGCTACGAGCTATATTTATTTATAGATACATCAATCATCTCTACCTAAATATCAAGGCAAAGACAAAGTTAAGTATTACGAGAAATAGTGAAAACCTCTCTAGGCATACTTAAAAGTATGTCCAGGGAAGGTTCCGCTGTTTCTCGCACTTTTAAAAACTTTGTACCATTCAAAACCTACTCATAAAACTTAGCTAGGTTTGCTTGTTCACTACTAACCCGTTCAAAAGCGCGACATGGAGTTTGACTCGATATGCTAATTTCACGGAAGAAGTGAATAGGGTGCGCCTTTAATTAAGTGGGGTAGTAAGGTATGAAAGAGGACAACGTTTGATATAGAATAAAGTCATATAGAGTATAAAAGACATGGACACTTGGGCTACCAAGATCATAAACGTGGATGGACAGGACACTTAGATAGACAGATCTCTAAGTATTTAACAATAGAACTTACAAAGCGTCTGGGTCGGTGCGACATTTTTCTGGAAGATGGTGGTGATCTTGCCTACGAGAATCCTCTCTGCCTGCAGCGATCAGGGTTGCAGTTGCTTGAAGCGAGGAAGTGCAGCAAATTATTCTTAAAATTTATGAATAATGGTATGCGAAGAAAGAAAAAGAATCAGCGACTATGAATATCGAAAATATCCGCAAAAACTCAAGAAAAAAGATGCAAGTAGCTCACAAAAAGGAAAATACTTGATGAAATACCTCCTTGAGCAGATAGGCT
This sequence comes from Chrysaora chesapeakei, assembly GCA_011763395.2. NCBI lineage: Eukaryota > Metazoa > Cnidaria > Scyphozoa > Semaeostomeae > Pelagiidae > Chrysaora > Chrysaora chesapeakei. Next base: position 4,037 of record JAADKT020023127.1, read on the forward strand.
TGGAAGTGAACCCTTAGATTCAATTTTACTCCAATAAAACGTGAATTCGAAGCAAAATTTGCTGCGGCACCTCAAGCCAAGCCACTGTGATACAAATCGTTGTACGTGGAGATGATTCCCTAACTCAAAAGGTCCGCCATCTGCCAGAAAAATGTCGTGCAGACCTAGGTCTCTTACAAAAGGTCTATTACTGATAAATAATATGCGGGTAGAGTGATTAGTTAAGATATTGAAAAAGAATCTTACCGTACTGGCAAGATCGATTTGTGCGCCATTAGCAATAAGCTCCTTCACAATGACAAGATGTCCACCTTGTGCAGCAAAAAACAGCGCAGTGGTTCCAGTCTAAAAATTAAGAAAAACAATGGTTTTAATATTAAATGGCCATGATTGATATGATTATAAGTTATAGTGTTTCCTAAAAAACATCTAGCCGCAAAAAACGACCTCTCAAATGCCTTCGATTACCAAAAAAGTGGCAATAAACGCATCATTTTAAACAAATGCCACTCTAGAATTTGTTGAGGATTCCAAGTGTGGCAAAACGTTTCTTTCAACAAAAATTTGGCTTCTGGACCTATGTCTGGACCGATTCCGAAACCCCAAAATGAAACAAAGATCTTGCTTTGACCAATTATACAGTGTTGACTTTACAGCAATTAAAGGATTGAAAATTTGTAAGTGATTTTTCCGTGAAAAATGACTGAGGATGTAAAATTTCACCCCAAGCGATTTTTCAAGGTAAAATCCTTTACGAATTTTCAAACTTTTAATGGCTATAAAAGCAATCCTAACAATCTGCTTGACTATCAATCTGAAAAATATGCCTAAAGGGAATAAGAGGATTTTCTCAAGGGAACAGAGAAGCATGCAACCCTACCCCTTGAAACTTAAAAACGTATTAGCTATTAACGCCTTTATAAGAGGAAATAGAGCTAGAGATATAATTGGGAGAGATTGAGAGATAAATTACCTTTCGCCTTGAATTTAAATCTGCTCCTTTATTGATTAATTCTTTCACGATATCTAAATGACTATTTGCAGCAGCCAGGATCAATGCAGTTGTTCCTTCCTAAAATACCAAAATCAAAACAAATTAAAATAAGAAACATTCTATTAATATATTTGCACTTAGAGGCTGTTCTGACATAGCAGCACCACTTATCATGACAAGCTTTTGGTTTTACATTCATTGCAACAACAATGCGACATTGTCTCTGTCTTCCATCACCCAGTAATAATGATGTATGCTTTTATTCTCCCATTTACAGAGTATTTTGCCAGTCATATTGAGACTTAAAGTCTTTAAGTCAGGTTTTGTTGACCCATGATACCATAGAATTAACACCAATTAGTTGTAACTGCTAACTTATGTTGAAATGTCAAGGAAAAGTCAAAACTTATAGGATACAATTGATCATGGTTGGAAAATTTAAAGTTTTTAAGTCAGGTTTTTGTTGACCCATAATATACCATAGAGCTAACACCAAATGGTTGTAACTTATGATGACATGTCAAGGACATGTCAGAACGTATAGGATAAAGTTGATCATGGTTGCAAGAGCACTCATGTGGACTGCAACTGAGGGGAATCAGTTGTTATTACAGAAATAGGGCATCCCAACTTTCTGGAACTGTCCTCAAGCTAGTTGCTAGAGTGCTTATGTTTACAAATCAGTTGTGATAAATTAGTTATGAAAAATCGCTTATTTCTTAGTCGGCAAATAGTTATGACTGTGACCAATGATTGTTACATTAAAAACATTCAGTTCTTGAAACCCGAGAATTTGGTTTAGCCAATTTTTTATTTTTTTTTATAACAAATTTAGGTTGGCTTAGCTTCTCGTAAAGGCATGAGACAGAGAAACGGAATAAAAAATGAATTTCAGTCACCTCATCTTTACATTCAATGTTGACCTTAGAACCACTTGCCAAGAAATTCTGAATCAGGGGCAGACTTCCTTGAACAGCAGCCAAATGATACTGTATCTCATGTTCATTCATGCTGACCCTACAAAACCAAAATTAAGCTTCATTAAAGAACAAACCAGCATCACATATCTCAAATACTTGCGTATTTCTTCAAAATTAAAAGGAAAACAAAGATAAAATACAGTTAACCTTTAAGCAGTTATGATAATAGATTTTGAGTAACAGAACATAAAGATTGCAATGAATAACAGAAAAGTTTTGTTCAGCTGACACTTCTCAGAGTATAATTTAAAAGTCCAGAAAAAGGCCAGAAGATACAGCAAGCTGACCAATAGAATTAGCTAAGGGTCTGGCAGAAAGTCAACTCTTTTAAGTATGTTCGCCATTCACTGCAATCTTAAAGCTTTGGTAATGTACCTCTAAATGAGAAGAGCTTCAAAATCTAAATCAATGTCAGAAACAAGGCAAATTTAAACTTTAAAGATGTGGAGCTATTTCAAAATTAATTCTCTTGTTAACATTAAAAAAGAGAAGAAAACTTAATAATTAATAGAGGTCTTAAACGTTTGTGACTATGTGGTAAATAAAGTAAAAAATCTGGGAAAATCTTTCAGTTTGCTTCACAATTGACTTTTAACAAACTGATACCCACAAATGACATGATTCTTATCATGTATAAATAATTAGTAACACATGGTTAGAAAAAGCTTCTTTAAAGCCTTTAAAGAATAGCAAAGTGTACGCTAATTTAAAAAAACTTTAACAAGATCAATAGGATCAACTTGAAATCATGCAATGTTATATGCTACCTCAATAACCCCCCTCTCCAATAACGCAACCCCCATCCCCATAAAAAGGAATATTAGAGGGAATACAATTTCAGAGGAACTTTCTATTACATGCACAAGCTAGGGTCTCAAAAGAAGGTTAACTAACAAGACCATAACCATAACCTGGCTGTGATGTTTCCATGGTTGGGGCTTGAATACAAACCCCAGTGAGCTCCTAACATTACTAGCTGGATTATATTATGTAAGATGCAAAAGCAAGCAAGCTATCTTTATTTGATAATGCAGGCTGGCCGGGGGTCAAGCAGTTGTCTAGCTGTCTAGCTGATGTTGACCTGCAGCTTGCCCCAACACCCAGATTACAGAGTTGGGCACTTGCACACCCGAGTTTTTGAATAGAACAATAGGCTAAACAAAAGGAGAGAACAATAGAAAGGGGTTCTTGCACACTCAAGATCTCATTAGAAAAAGTCATACTCTGCAAAAGGGCCCAACATCATTTCACCTTCACCTTCACCTTACCACACTACTGTAAACGGGCTAAGTCTGGTATTCAAGCCTGGTATGTAGCCCTCTTGGATTCTTTGGGGTGGGAGCAGCTGAGCTATGAGCCTCAACCTTCTTTGAGTTTTGACCTTTTGGAAACAAGAGGCCGAGGCTATACAAACATACACCTGCATGCATTGCTTTCATTTAGAAGCTAAATATTTATCATCAATCAGATGGACGATGAATAAACTTTGATTAGCTAAAGACAATTTTTAACATGTTGACTCAGTCTAATAGGTCATCAATATCCTCATCATGCTCTTTGTGTTGTGTGTTAGTGAGGGGCCTATTAGGCTGTAAATATTAAAAAGCTTGGCTTGCTTCCTCGAAATGAAAAAGGCCTAAAAAACTATTTGGTAATAAAAGTAAAAGTAAGATCAGCAACATAGCAATAAAATATGCTATACCTCTTGCAGTAAAACAGTTACACAACCATTTTGATGTCAAGACCGACCAATAAATACCCAGACTGACGAAAAATGTATTCTATCTTTGAACGGCATTAAATGAGATACTTCATGTAACATGTAACCTCGATTTCAAGAATGTAACATCAGGCTTAAGCGACGAGGCTGGCCCGTCTAAGTCGGGAAAAGCCCGCATGTGTCGAGAACAGCCGGGTAAGCGACGAGGCTGGCCCGTCTAAATCGAGAAAGGCCGGGTAAGTGACGAGGCTGGCCCGTCTAAGTCTAGAAAAGCCGGCCAAGAGACGAGCATGGACCGTCTCAATAGAGAAAAGCCCACAATGATCGAGAAAATCCGGCTTAGAGACGAGGATGGCCCCTCTAAGTCGAGAAAGGCCGGCTAAGAGACGAGGCTGGCCCGTCTAAATCGGGAAAAGCGGCTAAGAGACGAGGCTGGCCCGTCTAAGTCGGGAAAAGCCCGCATGGGTCGAGAAAAGCCGGCATAGCGACGAGGCTGCCTCCAATAAGTCTAGAAAAGCCCGCATGGGTCGAGAAAAACCGGGTAAGCGACAAGGCTGGCCCGTCTAAGTCGGGAAAAGCCCGCATGGGTCGGGAAAAGCCAGCTAAGAGACGAGGCTGGCCCGTTTTAGTCGAGAAAAGCCGGCTAAGAGACGAGGCTGGCCCGTCTAAATCGGGAAAAGCCGGCTAAGAGACGAGGCTGGCCCGTCTTAGTCGTGAAAAGCCGGCTAAGAGATTAGGCTGGCCCCTCTAAGTCGAGAAAAGCTGGCTAAGCAACAAGGCTGGCCCTTCTAAGTCGGGAAAAGCCCGCATGGGTCGAGAACAACCGGGTAAGCGACGAGGCTGGCCCATCTAAGTCAAGAAAAGCCCGCATGGCTCGAGAAAAGCCGGCAAAGAGACGAGCATGGACCGTCTCAGTAGAGAAAAGCCCGCAATGGTCGAGAAAATCCGGCTTAGAGACGTGGATGGCCCCTCTAAGTCGAGAAAGGCCGGCAAAGAGACGAGGCTGGCCCGTCTAAGTCGAGAAAAGCCCGCATGGTTCGGGAAAAGCCGGCTAAGAGACGAGGCTGGCCCGTATTTGTCGAGAAAAGCCGGCTAAGAGATTAGGCTGGCCCCTCTAAGTCGAGAAAAGCTGGCTAAGCAACGAGGCTGGCCCGTCTCAATCGAGAAAATCCGGCTAAGACATGAGGCTGGCCCCTCTTAGTCGAGAAAAGCTGGCTAAGCAACGAGGCTGGCCCGTCTAAATCGGGAAAAGCCCGCATGGGTCGAGAAAAACCAGGTAAACGACGAGGCTGGCCCGTCTAAGTCGAGAAAAGCCGGCAAAGAGGCGAGCGTGGCCCTTCTCAGTAGAGAAAAGCCCGCATGGGTCGAGAAAAACCGGGTAAGCGACGAGGCTGGCCCGTCTTAGTCGAGAAAAGCCGGCTAAGAGAAGAGGCTGGCCCGTCTAAATCGGGAAAAGCCGGCTAAGAGACGAGGCTGGCCCGTCTTAGTCGAGAAAAGCCGGCTAAGAGATTAGGCTGGCCCCTCTTAGTCGAGAAAAGCTGGCTAAGCAACAAGGCTGGCCCGACTAAGTCGGGAAAAGCCCGCATGGGTCGAGAACAACCGGGTAGGCGACGAGGCTGGCCAGTCTAAGTCGAGAAAAGCCCGCATGGCTCGAGAAAAGCCGGCAAAGAGACGAGCGTGGCCCGTCTTAGTAGAGAAAAGCCCGCATGGGTCGAGAAAAACCGGGTAAGCGACGAGGCTGGTCTGTCTAAGTCGAGAAAAGCTCGCATGGCTCGAGAAAAGCCGGCAAAGAGAGGAGCGTGGCCTGTCTCAGTAGAGAAAAGCCCGCATGGGTCGAGAAAAACCGGGTAAGCGACGAGGCTGGTCTGTCTAAGTCGAGAAAAGCTCGCATGGCTCGAGAAAAGCCGGCAAAGAGAGGAGCGTGGCCTGTCTCAGTAGAGAAAAGCCCGCATGGGTCGAGAAAAACCGGGTAAGCGACGAGGCTGGTCCGTCTAAGTCGAGAAAAGCCGGCTAAGAGATTAGGCTGGCCCCTCTAAGTCGAGAAAAGCTGGCTAAGCAACGAGGCTGGCCCGTCTAAGTCGGGAAAAGCCCGCATGGGTCGAGAAAAACCGGGTAAACGACGAGGCTGGCCAGTCTAAGTCGAGAAAAGCCCGCATGGCTCGAGAAAAGCCGGCAAAGAGACGAGCGTGGCCTGTCTCAGTAGAGAAAAGCCCGCATGGGTCGAGAAAAACCGGGTAAACGACGAGGCTGGCCAGTCTAAGTCGAGAAAAGCCCGCATGGCTCGAGAAAAGCCGGCAAACAGACGAGCGTGGCCTGTCTCAGTAGAGAAAAGCCCGTAGGGGTCGAGAAAAGCCGGGTAAGCGACGAGGCTGGCCTGTCTAAATCGAGAAAAGCCGGCTGAGCGACGAAGCTGGCCCGTCTAAGTCGAGAAAAGCTGGCCAAGCGACGAGGCTGGCCCGTCTAAGTTGAGAAAAGCTGGCCAAGCTACTGTTAGTAAAAGGGTCATGGGTCATATACTTTCAGGAGACAGGAAGAAAGTGGGAATGTTTAGAGGAAACAATCGAAATTTTCTGGAAAGTTCTTAAAGAAAAACAAGCGCAGTGCGGCTTTGAAGGCAAAGAAAGTTGAAGTATTGCATGCGTTTAAAGTTTCCATGAAATGCACTAAATCTTTACATAAGAATATACATATCTCATAAAATTCAAAAGTAATAAATGGATTATACATTCTCATCGAAAGTTAAAAGCTTAAGTAAATATAAAAAACATTAAAAATTATTAGAATCGAGTTTCATATAAGTTTCTTAGATAGCCTTCTAATGCATGTTGGGTATCCTTGGTAACCACGCTGACAATGTACGCATGCCCTTCCAGTCACATGATTTTTGCACTCGCATTGTCCACCAATAGAATTGCAACTTGCTTTGATTGATCCCTCAATATTACAATCACAACTAAAAGGACGATTATTAAATTTCATAGTAACTTCAAAAATCCATTTTAGACATGTTTTAGTTAAATCAACGTTTGTATTGTAGTTGTTGATGCAAAATCTTTTGTAATTCAGTGAAAAGTCTAATGGCTTCTCTCTTAGAATATCATCTTGATAGTCGTACGTTCTCACGAATAGTAGATGATCCTAAGGAGGAAGAAATCATATTATAAATATATTCATTCTTACTAACATGACGAACGAGTAAATATGGGATAAAGAACGGATAATAATCTGACAATGACATTACTTAGTAATGAAATGGAGCTTAATGTTCAGCAAATTCTATTTAGCAAACTCGTTAGTCAGTTATTGGGTTGGTTATCCAGTTAGCTAGCTAGTTGGTAAGTTGGTTGGTAAGTTAGTTACTGAGTTAGTTTGTTAGATACTTAGTTGATTAGTTAGTTGGTTAGTTAGTTAGTTAGTTAGTTAGTTAGTTAGTTAGTTAGTTAGTTAGTTAGTTAGTTAGTTAGT
>JAADKT020023238.1:0-11191 GCA_011763395.2 Chrysaora chesapeakei
ATTGAAAAAGGATGGGGAAGAAAAAGAATTTTAGCAGAGTTCCCTAACAAAAATTGGACGATGGGTGGTGTTGCGAAGTTGATTAGGAAAATCGATGAGACCGGTAGCATTGAAAGAAGAGTGGGTAGCGGTCGTCCACGGACAGCGCGAACTGAAGAAAATGTTAATGCGATTCAGGAGTTGATTTTAAGTCAAGAAGAACCCGGTGAACATATGTCTCCAAGAATGATAGAACGAAATACCGGGATTTCAAGAAGTACAGTTCAACGCGTCGTTAAGAATGACCTCCAGATGAATGTTTTTAAGCGGATTAAAGTGCAAAAGCTTGAGGGCCCCCACATCTTACAAAGGCAAATAAGGGTTCCTGATCTATTGGCAAGGTTCCCCGACAACAGAGCAATCAGGAGAATATGGTTTAGCGATGAGAAATCCTTCACTGTTTCCCCTCCTTTAAACAGCCAGAACCAGAGAATTTATTCATTAGCAGGACAAAAGCGTGATGTTTCCCCAGAAAGACTGCTTCACCAGCAACCAACGTTTTCACCCAAAGTAATGGTTTCAGCATTTGTTTCAATCATGGGAAAGATTCCTCTTGTTTTCATCGAGCAAGGTGAAAGATTGAATGCTGTGTACTATCAAGAAATTTTACAGCAGCATCTGCCAAATATACGCGCGATATCTGGCGAAAATTTTACAATCCAGCAAGATGGTGCCAGATGTCATACTGCGCGCTCTACTCAGGATTTCCTTGAAGTAAATGTTCCTGATTTTATTAAAAAAGATCAATGGCCGGCAAATAGCCCTGATTTAAATCCCTTGGACTATTCAATTTGGGATTCTCTAAGCAAGCTCGTCTATGTGCATGAAAACAACGTGCATGATATTCCATCATTGCGTACTGCTATCGTGCTTGGATGGGAATCATTGCCCCAACGTAAAATTGCCAGGGCCATTAACGCATGGCCAGCAAGATTAGAAAAGTGCATTGAGCAAGACGGAGGACATTTTGAACACATAATTTGACATATGAATGAGTTGTTGATTTTTCTGTTTTGTTGCGTAATGAAGTTGCAAATTTTGTTACAGTATGTTTTCGGATAGAAAAGTTTTGAAGTCAATTTATTCTGGGTTGCTAACCAATATCATCACAATATTTCCAAGAAATATCTCACTTGAGTTGAATATCAAGTATTATAAATTTCATGTAATTCCCACTTACGAAAAATAAATTAAAAATTATTTACCTAGGGGGGTCCCTTTTTTTTGGGCCACCCTGTATAATAGACTAAGCTGAAAAGTTACCTTGGAGGTGGCTTTCCGGTATCCAGTATGGAAGGGAATTCCTCCTCTATCTTGTCAACAAATTCTAACTCGTTCAAGTTTTGGTCAATCTTCAGGGAACTTTTTACTTGTTTGTTCTCGTACAGGGGAGCTTTTTTGGCTCCCCTGGGCACTGTCATGGCACCCATGTCCAAAAAGAAAACATCTTTTGGAGTCTTGTTGGCCTCTCTCCTTGGAAGATCGGGTCTGGGTCTTCTATAGTTAGTTGCACTACCACCAGCACTACTACTGGCAAGGCGGAGATAAGGTCGAGAGACATGTGATGGCCCTACTGGTCTCGACCTTGCACGTTCTGCTGATCTTGAAGAAGTTCTTCAGGAACTGTTTGTCCGATTCTGGTGATAACTTCGTGCCAGGGTGCAAGAAGAACTGGGCAGTGACTGCATGCGCGACTGCATGGACATGGTAGAATATAATGGCTGCAGCTGCACAGCATTTTGGCGAAAAAGGCTGGCTCGCTCACCTTGAACAGTCTGGTGAATGGTTTGATTTGTCCTTTCTTCAGCATTTGAAGGTCCAGGAACCACTTCTTGGTGTCCACTGGGTGACAGCAGTGATAAAGCACCATTGCACTATAGCCTCTCAACGTGTTCCCTTGGGTCTGCCATTTTCCTTTGCTAAAAAAGCCTTACCTTGTCTGCCATGAACAATGGAGTTGTGGGATGACAACTTTGGCGGTGCTGTTGTTTTGTGTTTTAGGGTTGTAGAGAACATGGAGACCCACTTCACCTTCACTTCCAAATGTAATCCCCATTAGTGGTTGCCATGGATAAGGAATAAGAATTGCAGGAAAGCACAACTGGAGCCATTCAAACTATTAAGGAATCAAGCTGGAGCCATTCAGTGAATTAAAGAGTTGAAATTGAGTGAAGTGTGCAATATAAATAGAAACAAGCATAAGCAATCAAAATTTAAGTTTGAAACAGTCAATTTTTATCAAGAAATAGAAATATAGAGCTAGTAATGGAAATATACAACAAGCAATAGAAATATATGACAAGCAACAGAAATATATGAAAAGCAATAGGAATTTATTGCAACCAATAGGAATTAACCATAAGCAATGCTTTTAAATTATTATTTTTGCATTTGGCACTCCATAAAAACTCGTTATGCATTATCCCTCTATGGCTAGTATTTGCTTTTTGATTCACACAGTCGCCAATTTGACACTTTGTCACAATATGCTTTTACTGATTGTCTTCATATTGAAAATGTTCTCTCTGAAAAAGCAGTATTTGGGATTATCAGCACAACCGCAAAACTATGTTCGTCGACTTGGCAATTATTTTATTTGAATTTGGCATGATATTCAATTGAAAAAGACACTAAAATGGCTGATTGAATCATTCATTATGACTCACTAGACACATCTGGTGATAAGTTTATTCGACCAAGTCAAAGCACATTTGAAACTCTCCTTCAATGTAAGAAAATACAAGAGAATCTTGGTGGTGATAATCATCACATTTATCAGTGCAATAAAAATCCGGAAAATCTCGGGGAAACTGAATATTTCTATCATCGAAAATGTTTTCAAAAGTTTGTTTATGCCAAAATGTTATTGAAACGAAAGGCAAGCAAAGACTCTGATCAAAGCTCAAGAAAAAAACCTGAAAGAACAACAAGACAAACGCTACAATGTGCAGGAGCTACTCTTTGCAAATATTTGTATGATTTGCAAGAAGAAAGACTTAAAAGTGAAAAGTGCACGACAGCTACTGTCTAAGATCCTAACTGTTACTGCTGAGAAATCATTAGACATTAAAGACACTGCAGCCTTTGCTCAAAATGATTCGGAAATGATTGTAGCAGTCAGCGAAACTGATCTGATTGCCAAAGTGTTTCAAAAACATGATAGATGCTATCTAGACTGTACTAGGGTTGTAAGAAAGAGAACTGAACAGACGGAAAGTGTTGATGATAACCAATTTGGAGAATACAATGCAGTCCTTTCTATGGTAGAGCATGACATAATTGGAGGGCAGAAATGCTTGTCTATGGAAACACTAATGAATCAGTATAATGGTACTATTGGAACAAAGCAAAGTGGGTAAAAAATTAAAGAGCACCTTACGAAGTCACTTGGTGACCAACTAGTATTTCTTCAACCAGATTATCATGTCCCACAAGTGGTGATCAGCAGAGAATGCCTGCACAATCAAATTATTTCAAAGAGCTCTCCATGTATTCAACAATGGAGTGCTTTGACCCAGGCCCCTAAAAATGATATTGCTGTAACACTGCTGCAAACAGTGATACTGCAATGAAACTTGGTCTCTAGGGGCAGTTTTATGCGCTAAGAATGATAGGATACAGAACTCAAACGACAAATGCCCCATTGTGCTATTTTTAGAATGGGGTTCTTTGACTCAGGCCTCTTACAATCATATTGCTGTAACACTGCTGCAAAAAGTGATACTGCAATGAAACTTTCAGGTATAATAGTATTAAGAAGAGCAAAGGAGTCAATGTATTTGATTCAATGAATAAATCTTTCCTCACCATCTTCGTCCTCGATAGACTTATCACCAATCTGCACAGTCATGATCTTTTTTTTCGAATTGGCAATGATCTTTGTATTTCTACCTTTCAAATTCTTCAGGACATGGCGCATGTCATACCCTTTCAGATTGTGGAAGACAATCAGGATCCTGTGACAGTTTGCTTCTATATCTAAATGATTGAAGTTGCAATACTTGCAAGCTGGACCTCTGTGTTTCCCAGTAATGTGACAATGATCTTTGACTTTCAGGTGCTGTGGCGTCGTGGTGTAATCCAGCTGACTCATGGTGTCAGAAGCTCAGTGTGGTCAGGGTTCGAGCCCAGCCACGGTAGCGTCACGGCCAGGGTTGAGGTCTCGATCAGTTAACCTACTACTGAGATCCTAGCGAGTGGCATTAAAACACCTTTTTACCTTCACCTTTCACCTTTCTTTCTATTCTTACCATCAAATAACTGCTGGCAGCAATATCAGTGTGTACCCATATCATGTCTTGCGTTTTCTTCAGGTGTTAATCAATTCATCGGCATGGTTTTCTTGTACACTGTTCAGATTTCATCATTCGATTGATCTAGCCGGTTCATAAACACTTTCATGCCGTCTTCACCAGTATAACATTCCAACGGTTGTTGCCATCTATAATCCATTGACTTGATAAGCAGCTCCCTTGTTTGAGTTTTATAAAATGGATTCTGTATCTGCATAGATGATGAATGGTAGCCAGTTCTGGTGCTTGACATGTTCAAACTTTAATTCTGTTTCTTTAGGATATTCTACAGCTTGGAAGATTTTGACTTTCTGTCATAACTTTTTATGCTTTTCCAAATTTTCTGGACTTGAACATGATGTTAGACAAAGAGGACAGTAAATTGTTTAAATTGTTATTTCATACATGCAAGGTCTTCAATATCTTCTTCTTTGGTATATATTCAAAATGCTTGGTTATCGATCTTGTTCATTTCTTTTCTAGCTCCACCAACCAATCAACCTTCAGTCGACGATTGTATGCCATGTGCTGTAAGATTATGCAGGGTGAGATTTAACATTCTGTCAAACAATTTCACACATACATTGCATGCGATTTTTCTTCCCTTAATATTATTAGCAGCTGAGCTTTCTTTGTTTGACCCCTTCATGACGAATTTTCAGCTGAACTGATTTCGCTTTACGCTTTGATTTATATACACGATTCGAACATGACAATGGAATTATTGCACCATCATGATGAAATCCATTTGAAAAACAAACCGGTTAAAACTGGTTTTGGGTATAAACCAATCAGATTTCAGGATTATTAGGAACTTTCCTGGGTCTTTTCCTATTTATGGGACTTTCTCTTTTGCTTGAAATGTGTAGCCAATCAGATTATTTAGGGTTTTTCCTGCTTCAAGACTTTCAAATTTTCCGGGACTTTCCCGAACAGTCTTAAAAAGGTTCTAGAAAGTTCCTTTCTAGAAAATTCTAACCAATCAGATTTTAAAATGATAAGGGACTTTTCAATTTAATTAGGACATGGAGACGCTTACAAAACTTCAGCTAGGTCAAGAGTTGAGTATACTACAAAACAAATAATGTATTACTCTATTCACTTTTCACATCCATTAAGTCTATTTCCCAGCAAAAGTCTTTTCTTCCATTTTTAAGGTGGATGAATGAATTTTTCTAACATGTTTAAAGGAAATATAAGTATTATTCGACTTAACCCATTCATTTACCTTTTTCCGCATCAAGTTTGGTATTTTTTTTTTGCATGATCATGAAAACTATTCGATCCTCCTAGAGAACAAGGTAAAGCAAGATTAATATATTAATCTGTCAAGTGCTTTGATCATAAATTATCAATTTTCAAAAACTTCTTTTACAAAGTAATATTACTACCCCTTTTATAACTCAATAATTATACATAAAAAAGTTCTTATTATTTTTTCTTATTAGAATCTGTCAGACTTTTTTTAATTGATAATATAGATTTTAATTGTTTTTCTTCATCTTCTCATTATTATTTCCCTTCGATTCTGCTTTCTCTAAAAAATTAAATGTTTTTTACCAAGAACTTGATGAATCTTCAAATCATCTCATTTTTCCTCTCTTTAACTCCCATTGTCAGGATCACCTTCTTCTTCACCACTATCGCTATACCTATTCATTTTTTTACTGTCCCACTCAATATTTTGTTAAATGATTTATCTGTCTGTTAAGCAAACATTTTATTGATTGATGATTTTCTGCTCCCACTCCAGTGTCCTTCTTTAATTGTTTTATATTGTTTTACGAAATGAAAGAACAAAACAATCTATTGTAATTTGCCAAAAATCTTAGTAAGGGGTTTCTTATAAAGCAGATTTTTACTAAAAAGATGTGAATATTTTGAAAAAACATTTGATCAATGAAAATATCTTCAGTTGAATTTCGGTTTCTAGTCCTCTTATTCCTTATAGAGGTCTTTGGTAAACCCCACAGCCTAGCCGCGGATACTTCATAGTTCAACTAACCAGAGGAGCTGCGCTCCAATTCCCAAACCACCCATGTCTGCCCCAACATTTGGTAGGCTCGTTCAAGTAGTTTTGTATATAGATCAACCCTTTGCTCCACTATTCTGTTGCAATACAGATATCAGGAATATAACAAACACTTGCTGCCCTAATGTATTCATGTTTACCATGTGGGAGAACCCTGAATTTTGTGACATGGCCTTGAGGAGGAAAATTAACATGTATTTCATGGATTTTCCCTATTAATTTGACTTTAAGTATAGATTTTGCAGTCAGTTCTCCAAATGCAACCCAGGTGTGATTCATTGGTTAACCAACTCCTGCTGGGGTTAACCAATGGATCAACTGTGTTATATATTGTCATATACAACGAGGGTATCTTGATCTCCCAAATGAGTTGTTTGTTAATAGGAATTTGTTTTGTGCTCAAATTGGTGATTAAACCAGACACAAGACTGCTGAGATCATTGATTACGTTTTGACAGGCCTCTCGAAACATTTTACCCTAAGGCTACACTACTAACAACAAAACATTAACAACTTCTTTATATCAGTCAACTACGTAGGTTCATTTTGGCTGCTTAATTTGATTCTTTAGTTGCCTGGCTCCAAAGAAGGAACATGTTCCCCTATTGCACAACTAGTCCCACAGTTACAAACGTCTATTTCAGCACTCTTGTTAAGAAAATCATGTAATCTAGTAAGGTTATGAGCACTAATAGGCAAGGTTTAGGACAAAATCATTTTTCCAGATGGGTCATACAAACATCTTTTCTGGTCCTTTTGGTGTAATAATTTTGATTCCACAAGTCCTTTTTACTTTATGGTCTATTTCATGATGTGATTTTATGCATTAAAACCATACTAACTCCATCAACACTTGTAAAATAATGGCATATTTGTTTTTATCTGTATTAGTTTTAATCTGTTTAAATGGTATATTTGTCAACACATAGCGTAATCTCATGGAAATTGAAATTTCCTGCAACCATAAATTGCTCCAGGACAGTTAGAAATCATAAGATCTTAGCTCAGCAAGTAAGTGCTCTCTAGGTCTTCAGTAATATGTGTGTCTTCAACAGCAAGCCTATAGAGTACATGATGTCAAGCCATCTGGTGCTAACGATCAAACAGCCACCAAAGACAGCTTTGTGCAACCTGCATAAGGGCCTCATAAATCTGCCACAGTCATTCACAGCGTCTTCAACAAGTATTATAACTATAACAGCATTTCTGGTTATTACTGGTAGCAAAATACAATCTTTGCAATGATTTCTCTGCTCAATTTGTATACCATTCTCATAGGACCAAAAACTTCTGGGAATTCTCAGGTAATGCATAGCATGTATTTCAGGTATCTGTTCAAAGATGCTCTTAGTTGATTTGATCTATTACTAACGAGGCTTTCTATGGTTATTTGTATTTTGTATGGTTATTATTTTTTATACCCTAAACCGTCTATACCAAGCCATGTATGCATTTTTGGAAAAAATGAAGAAACTCCCCAATATTTTCATTAAGTTACGAGACTCTGCACTAATTGTCGTAAAAGTTAGGAATCCCTGCTATTTGGCTCGGAGCATAGGTACTTATAAAAACAAATGAGTGTAGTATAACAATAGCTGATATTTTACTTGCAGGTCATCGAAGAATAAATACAGTAAGGCAGAAAAACTGCGGCGCAAGACACAAAGGACAACTATGTTTTTTAAAAAACATAGTTGTCCTTTGTGTCTTGCGCCGCGGTGTTTCTGCCTTACTGTATTTATTCAACTCTTTGCTGCAAGAAGCTCTCTAGCTGAAAGCGAGCAGTAAGCTAAGTGGTCTTTTCTTCTTTTTTCTGTTATTTCATCCAAGAATACACTGTGTCACTGGTTGATAGTATTGACGAATAACTAGACTGGGAATCTGTTCTATTACAAGCTTACATCCTCAGCCTTGGCAAGTGTCTGGCCAATCTGCATTCCTCATCTCTTCCCAAATTTTTGACACCTTTTTTATCACCATTAAAAACATTATAAAAACACAAAACAAAACAGTCTACCTTCTACTGTGCCATCCAACGCAGAAAAAGACACAAGTTCATCTGCTCCCTATTTCACATGACCCTTAAAATTCTAATACGTAAGTCAGTGTTTTTTGACTGTCCAAAAATGTAATTTTATGCATACCTTATGTTAGGAGCTCTGTAGGAATAATTAAGAACCCAACGATAGAGGGAATTGTGTAAAGCTATACATGGAAGATGAAACATTCCAGGTTCTCATTCCCGAGCTTTTAGTGTCATTATTGCACATAAAATGACATCCTAAAGTTAGGAGATTCTGAAGAGGAATTATTCCATCTGAGAAAATGATGAATCATTCCAACATCCATTATTCAAGATCTATGGTAGTTACATCTTTGAAAATTTTTATCGGAGTAGCGAAGAACTACGTCTTTTAGCTCAATCCAAAATAAAACTATCAAGAGCACCAAAGGAAGAGATATTCCAAATGCAAATAAAATAAGTCTCTCTGTAAATCAACCATAGAGGTTGTTTTTCTTATTTCTGCTCTCGAAACTTTATGTATTACCCTTTCAGTACCTTGTATTCGTGTAAGAAAAGGGTTACAGTGATTCTCGAAGCCTTTGCAGAATAGAATATTCCACAAAAATTTTGCGCTGTTTGCTACATTAATTAAACAAGCATCAACGCATGGGCGAGTGATTTGAGGTTCATTCCTATTTATTATTGTTTTAAAGAAACGTAAATGTAAAACGTAGACAACCATACATAAATCTAGCAGATAATACATATAACAGCATTTACTGAAGAAATATTCCAATAATAAAAAAAAATACAATACAACAGCAACTTAAAAATAATACCTAAGAGAACATTCTTATAAAGGTAAAAAGATATTTTTGACCAAAATTTGAGGGAGGAAGTCGTTCAGTTGGAAAATGGAACTAAAGTCAGCTATTAAACAGCTATTAAAATGATTAATGTTCAGATTAAAATTACACCTGAGTTTAGTTTGAAAAATATTTTCGTTTTCTAAACTACCTTTTTAAACTTTAAACCCTTTTACTGTGTTGTTCCAAGTGAAAAGGAAAAACAGAGCTGTGTATGCATTAACTGTCAAAATTAGCACTTGCTTTTGCAAGCTGTAAATCGATATCATACATAAAAAAACCTCAACCCACATCAATCCCTCACTAAATATCTAGAAAAGCTGAAAGCTGACGAGCAGTTTGACGAGTTAACAGAAGAATACATATGTAGTGAAATTAAACTTCGTAATTTTAGGCCTTTCCTTCACTCTCGGGATATTTTCTTTCCATTCATTCATTCTCAAAGCTTTTTTCCGCTCAACATCGCATCTCATTTCATCAACATCCCCTTACGTCATTCGCAACACTCCCATTGTCTTCATCATAATAGGTCATTCCCATTTGTTGTTTTTCCTAAGGTTACTCATCACTTTCCCACATCTCTTTTATCCTTATTTAGAAAGTAACATCACAACTTTATTTACTTTTGCGTAGGTTGGAATTGTATTCTGTTTCTTTGTTCAGCCTTTAAATATCTTGTATTTAGAGTTTTTATTTAGTTCAGAAAATTATGAAAGCGTATAACATCTTTCTCTCTGGCTCCGTGTTCTCTGCACGTAAAAGAAGACTCCTTCTGGAATAACAAAAGGCGAAGGATGGAAGTTTTAGTGAACATTATGAAGCAGTCACAATGTTCCTAAATTGGTGACCAAACGTGACTATCCGATGGCTTCTCAGCAGATTTCCATCAGTACTCTCTGGCGACTCATTGTCCAGTTCATCTCAATTTGTCGATCTGCTGTCTAACATAACACAAAAACAAGCATCACAGCCAAGAAGACACGCACATCCTTTGTCAACTTTCCAGCTCAAGCTTCACTCACTCACTCAACTGATCTTGTCAAGCATCACGTAAGTGCCTTTCAAGTTTCGTCAATTTAAATACATCTCATTTCAAAGTTCAAGCACAGCCCAAGCAGCTTGGCAGCCCTTAGCAGCACTCAACTCAACAAATCGGCGGCCAACACTCACTGCTTTAACTGCTCCACTGCTTTGCTTCACTTGACTTTGGTAAGGTTCAGGGATCCTTTCGTAAAACCCTCTGTTTTCAACTCAACACGTTGTTAATCAGTAGCTTGGCAGCAAACACACAACCCAGGGCGAGCAACCACTGCCTCACTGCTGAAACTCAACGCAGCTCTCAAGGTTCCTGGTTACCCTGCTCACAAAACCTCGCAGCATTCCAGATTTCAAGGTTCCTGGTCAGCCTACTCATAAAACCTTGTTGTTCATCAATGATCATCATCAAGACGACCAACTTGACTGGTGGATCGCAAGGCAAGTCAGTTTTCTGTTTTCAACATCAGAAGTGAGTCATAACATCTTCAGTTTCAAATTTCAATATCAACAGCAAAACAACAAACACCGAACGTTATTATCAACAAGCATCAAGATCAAGTCATAGCAAACTCAAAACAAAATCAATCAAACTGGACACACGTAAATAACTAAGTCTTAAATTTTGCTTCAATTCAGCTCATTTTATTTTCGCACGTAATCAATTCAATTTTACTCAGTTTAATTTTTACTATGAATTGTAACTTTCCACGTTATCGAATGCTTCTCATTCGTTTGCATTCTAGGAGGGGAGCTCTTGTAGTGAAATTAAACTTCGTAATTTTAGGCCTTTCCTTCATTCTTGGGATATTTTCTTTCCATTCATTCATTCTCAAAGCTTTCCTTAGCCTGCGCCCAGACTCAAACTGATCAAATCAGTAGAGTCTGCGCAACTACGTCCAAAAGCTTGTTCTGGCCTCTT